>JAFFZR010019045.1:0-36428 GCA_018397195.1 Lethrus apterus | reverse complement strand
TTGCTTTAATTTAGAATGTTTACGATTATTATTTATACTAAATTATAACCATTTATTCAAAAAAATTGTTATGTGAGGTACCAATTTTTTTACATCACCGTTTAAGTAGTAAGAAGGTCTATTAAAAACAGAAGAAAAAAGTGGGGGTTGTCATTTAAAAAAAAATTATGATGACGTCATTCCAAAAAAATTAACGTCAAAAGACGGCATTTTAAAAACAAAAATTGACCTGTCCGAGCGATTTTCTTAAAAACATTATAAAACGCTTTTATGAATTTTGTTCCAAACTTTATCACCACACTGTATATTGGATACAAAATCTTTAATTGGTTACTTTTTTGTTGATATGCCTTATTATTTTCTTAAGGTCAATGATAGCCAAATATGTCAGCTGTAAAAATGTTCTTAAACCCAAAGACTTCCCGGCCTTAATGGTTTGGGTTCATACTTCATAACTTTTATCATTCATTTTTAAGTATCTCCATTACAACCATTATACCTACTTTCTTCAACGAGAAAAAAGTGATAAAAATTACGAAATTTAAAATTAAAGAGGACTCATTTCGATCATACATTTTTTATTTTTCGTGCACTTATCAGTAAAAAAAAAATTCAAATCTTCGACAACGCATCGTCTTTTGTCAAAATTCCATCTTCTACATCGATTGCATCCAACGTGAAAGAAACATTCTGATGGGCAAAAGTTGAGCGCAAATAGTTGTGCATTCGTGGCCGGTGCGATTCGTGTTGAATGTCTCATTGCAGCTTCTACGGATCAATACAAAAGCTCCTGTGACTCTATCCTTCACGCACCAACGCGGTACGATCTGACATCTCTTGCTTGCTTTTTTACGTAATCATCTGCGGGGTGAATACCGTCGATTGATATTAGTATTTATTACTGGAAAGGTGGAAAATACTTTGTGTGGTTTGTGTTTGTATTTTTCTGCTCGTGGGATTTTTGCAACCAATCCCGGTCAAGTATGAAAACTTTTTCTTTTTCTATAAATCGTCACTTTATGTATTCCACGAGTATTATCACTAATGTGAAAATTCCTGTCTAATCGTTCTTCTTTTGCTGGAGAACTTTTTGGTTTATGTTCTGTAATCCATTAACCCTCATCCTTCGATCTTAATGGCGCAACAATTTTTTTTAAAATTTTGCTACGATTTATTTTTTCAGTTTGCAACTTTGTGGTGCATGAGCGCTGCCAAAAGATCGTGGTGTCCCCGTGTTCCAGCATTGCCGCCAGCCTTATCAAGGTAATTATTTTTAGACATCGATATCTACATGTTGAGATATATATATATATATATTTTTTTCATTTGCAGAACCCGGTTGCCCATTGTTGGTCTGAAACGATCCATCACAAGAGAAAATTTTGCAACGTTTGCAGGAAGAGATTAGACGATAGCGAGTCGATTCATTGCGAAAGTGGGCAACATTCGATACTTGACGATTTATTTTCTAATTATTATTTTTTTTTTTACAGTATGCGAGTATTATGTTCATTTGGAATGTCAAGATTTTGCCGTCGCGGATTGTAAGGAAAACGCCACTTATTTGCCGGGCAAACGACTGTCGTTTGTACATCATGAACACCATTGGAGGGAGGGTAACTTGCCCAGCAATTCGAAATGCGCCCTCTGCAAGAAGACCTGCTGGACTTCCGAATGCTTATCGGGGTATAGATGCGAATGGTGTGGGATGACGGTAAGTTAGAACTTTACTTGATCAAATTTACAGATTTTCGCTTCGAATTTCCTCTTATTAATGTCAAATTCTTGATTGTAATTGTTTGGAATTATGCTTACCTTTTCATTCTTAAGCAAATAACCAATAAAAAATTTTAGTGTATTAAAAATATATTTATTACGAGACACAAATATGTATATCCTTACACCAATAGCTGGTGTGTATAGATCCCGACGCAATAGGGATTAGGGTTTGTAAAGTTGGTTTAGACTCCTTATATATTTATACTTTTTTATATTTTATACTTGTGTGTGTCGTAATAAATATATTTTTATTACACATATTTTTATTGGTTTTTTGTTCAAAGGATATGTATAATCTTCCTTTGAAATATTTCGGATTCCATGTAAGCTTTTACTTTACATTTTCAGAATGTTACTCCTGTATATAAATTCCATTAAAGGCAAAAATTTAAAATAAACATTTATTGCTAAACTAACTGACGAAGTCATCAAAATTTAAGACTAAAACCCCATACAATCAATATACAAGTTTATTTGGGTTGGGTGGAATTTGTGTTACATTGTGTTCGATTTTGTTATGTTGGGTTTAAATTAGGATTAGTTAGGTTAGTTGCCTGATGTGAGAGAGCAGTGTTGCCAACTGATGACAAATTTTCCATATATGGCAAATTTTGATGCGTTCTGGGAAAAAGGGAAGATGAATGATAAAATGGGAAATTCTAAGAGTTCGACTTATTTGCAATTAAATAATAATAAATAAATAAATTCGCCAAAAAATTAACAGAAATTCAATACAAAACATTTTTTTGCGAAATGTTGGAGAATAAAATTTAATTAAAAAAACTCTCTGGAGTTGCAAATTTTATCCAATGCTAGTTATTACTTAAGGAAAATTTTGGGTCAAATGGGAATTTTATTTGATAATTGTGGGAATTTATGTTCTCCACGATCGGCAACACTGTGAGAGACTTGTTTCGGTAGATTCAATTGTTCGTCAAGAGTCGAACATTCACCATTGGCATACAATTAATGGTGCAGTAACAAGCTCTTAGAAACTAGAAAAGAAAAACACACGTTTGACAATTTCTGTTTAAATAAAATCTCTCGTTACATTTTTTATTTTCTTTCTTTCTTTCTTCTTTCAGGCCATTAATCTTTTTATTTTCCGTCCAATTTTCAATAGTTAAAAATTGAAACTTCGATACGTACATTAAAAATACAAACTGTTATTGCTTGGCATCAAACCTCGAATACATGTACACAGGCCATTAGTCGGTAATTTACGTGCAATTTCAACAAGTTGTTTCACTTCTCGATATTTTGAGCTGAACGCCAATATCAACAGACAGTCCGGGCGAGTGGTGTCTTATAATAGCTTACGTTAGGTTTTCAGACGTAATAAATTTACAATCGGAATAATTGCCTAATAATTACTTAATGTTTACGTCTCCGTGTGGCAATAAATTTTTATATTTGACATTTACCCGAATATTGTAAAAAATGAAAAAAAATGTTTATTTATTCAGTACAGATAATTTTCCTGACCAACATTTTGATAGAAACGTTGAAAGACCAACTTTACATCTTCTTACAAAGAATTCATCGATTTTTTTATAAATTGTTTTTTTTTTCAGTGTCATGCTGTTTGTCACTGGCATGTGCCGCAGGACTGCACTTTTGGCATCTTGGAACCCATTTACTTACCACCACATGCAGTCAGCATTCCACGAACTGAAGTACCAATGGAGGCCATCATAGGCGTGCAAGTCAGGCGAAAGGATACTTTATCTCGTAAGTAATTATCGAAAGAAGATTTAAAAAATTGAAATCCTTCAGTATTCCTGTAACATTTCCTTTTTTTCCTTTTAGAAGGTGGTTTCAACATTGTTTAACTTAAAATTCAAAAATCTATATGTATTTTTGATTTAAATATTTATTTTATATGTGGAAAAGGCAATCTGAATAATCTGGAAAAATGTTTATCAAATTAGGACCCTTTTGGTCTCTTTTGTTTCATCTACATTCCTCTGCACGATGCATACGTCTCATGGAAATTTTCCACGACAAGTCGCGTTCTAATATAACTTTCCGAGAAATGTCGCGAAATTATCACTTTAAAAATAATCGGATGATGAATAAAATTGTCAAATCCTAAAAATACACGTTGGTCTGCGGCGGACGCGGAAAAGCAGACTTGGATTTTCTATAGAACGAAACAACTATTATATCTGGTTTATAAACGGTACTGACGTGCACTCATTGTCTCGTCAGACAATGAGCGACTGTATTCGTTTTAGAATGGAGTAACGCGACGTGAAAAGGAAGTGGACATGAGTCGATATTTCCTTTATTCAAAGATAAGATAAGGTACGTCAGCGCCTCTTAAGCCGCAACGTTGATACGAATTTAGTTATAAATGGTGTTAACACGTCATTTACCTATTGATACATTTCTGGATTGAAGGGGACAATTTTCATGTGAGAAATGTTTCCTTTTGATACGAATATGTAGGTCTTTCATTCTATCTTTTGTTTTTTTTTTTTTTTTTTTTTTTTTTTTTATTCTTCAATTAAGCATTAATGGTGTTGAATGAAGTCCATGATAAAAGATGTGAAAATTTTAAAGCCTTTTTGATGTCTCATACAGTTCGTGATCTTAAATGAATCTTTTGTTTTACAGATCATTTTTTGTTTTATTTTATTAAAAATTTGTTTGCTAAATCTTACGTGGGGGTGCTCGTTCTGTAGATACTCCTTCCTTTTTCTCTTATCTACCATTAAAGTCGTTTCCAAAGGTGATTGGCAAACATTCTTATAATTCCTCTTACCTATACAGAGCTTTCCTTTGAGTTTTTAAGTTTACATCTGCATCCTTCCAAGTTGTCTTTATAACACTTTCCATTTTTATCATTTTTTTCCCTCTCATTAGAGATCGTTATTGGAATGAAATGAAGCCCAATGCCTTAAGCCAACGTGAATATTTGCATTTTTAATCATCTTGGCAGTTCGCATTTTGGTTTTCCACAAACCCTTTCTTATCTCAGTCATTGGAATTAGACGAGTGGTCTACCACTGAAATTAGACGAGGGGCGAAGGGTAAATTAAATAACTACGCCAAAAACTTTAGGTTCGCTTAGCTCAGTTGAGATTCTTTTTAAATCTTTGCTTCATTTTCAGTATAATTATTATTTTATTATAGCTAGGAGCATTTCGGAAGAGTTTAGCAGCGGAGACACCAGGTACAGGGACAACGATGAATATGCTCAACCTCACGCGCCGCCTCGCGATCGCGACAAGCAAAATAAAGAAAAGGACGATCGCGACGAAGGTGGGTATTTTGGTTGTACCGGCACGAACTTGCAAACATTTTTATGTCGCAGAGGTTGTGAAAGTATACGACGGCAACAATTCGTTGCGGAGGTGCATTTTCCAAACCATAGCTGTCGCGCGCCAAGCACCTCTCGAGCAAGTTCTGACGCAGGCGTTAAGGGCATTTCATATTACGAAAGATCCGGCGTCCTTTCACCTTACCGATCGCTACTCACCGGACGAAGTTCGTCTACAGGATCCCACGCCGATTCTTAATTTACATCGCAAGGAAGGGAAAAGAGCAGCAATTTTTCTTAGATTCAAGTAAGTTTAAATCACTGACTTAAAATAAGTTACATTTTTGTGATTGCGCGCAGAGATGGTGAGCATGACAGCGGTGAAGTACGTGTCTATCCGGGGAAATTGCAAGTCTCACAGGCATTCTGCACCGTGCCTGTGGACTCCTCAACGACAGTGGCTGATCTCATACGCGAAGCGCTTAAAAGGTTCGGGTTGCACGATATTAAATGCGAAGATTACAGATGTAGCGAAGTTCTTCTGGACAGAGGAGGTAAATCCAAATTGGTTGAAAATCCACAAAATGATTGTTTCATTTCCAGTGACCGAAAGGGTACTTTCGTGGAATGAAAGACCGTGGGAGATTATGAAACAATTGGGAAGGGACAGCATACGGCAAATGGAACTGATGCGCTTCTATCTGCAATTGAAACAAGATCCGCACGGTCCAAATTTGGCGTTATTCGTCGGGAATTTACCGCCGAATTTATCCGAAAGAAATTATGAAAACATCTTGACGAATTTTCTCGGTAAAGGTACGCAAGATGAAAATTTTGCGATTGCCGCCATTAGTTGTAATATATGTTTCCAGAAAATAAATTTTCCAAGATCGGTCCAATATATTATGAGTATGGCTCGATGGTCATAACGTACGAAGATTCAGATAAAGCGGTGAGGGCGCTTTACACATTACGAGAATCGAAATTTGAAGACAAACATCTATTAGGTGAGTAAGTGGAAAATGTAAAAAAATCTTGAATTATGTTTGTTATTTTTAGTTATGTTGTTACCCAACATCGAACCGTCGATGGTACCGGCCGAAGTTCAACCGTTACTCGTTTTCGTTAATGTAAAATCTGGTGGCTGTCAAGGCCTGGCGTTGATTTCGAGTTTCCGCAAGTTGCTCAATCCGTACCAAGTTTTCGATCTCGACAACGGCGGGCCGTTACCCGGGTTATATGTCTTCAGAGACATTCAAAACTATAAGATCTTAGTTTGCGGTGGTGACGGTACCATCGGTTGGGTACTACAATGTTTGGATAACGTCGGTCAAGATTCGCAATGTTCTTCACCAGCTTGCGCAATTGTTCCACTTGGTACAGGTTAGTTTCTATTAATTAAAGAATATTAACATGAAATCATAACCAATCCAAGGAGTTAAATTGGCCAATAAAATATGCCCAATAATTATAATTCAAAATTAAAACTAATGGCGTTTGAAAGGTGTATAACCCTTACACTTCGGGGCAATACACATATGAAACTTAATAAAGTGCGTTCATAAATGTTTGACATCAAGGACAAGTCAACAGCGAAAAACTTAAAATTTAGGTTGGCAACAAAAATCCCCAATGTTCTACATCTGTCAACTGTCAAATCTTATGTCAGTTTCAATTTACGTGTTAGTTTTTAACTTTTAAAGAAGAAATTTGATTAATTAAGCAATTGTTTTCAATTTTTATTTTATTGTCATAAATAATTAGAGACTTTAGTAATTTTTGTGTTTATGTGTAAATAGGCAACCAACTATACATTATTGGTATTTCATAAATACCAAAATTACTCAACTCTAGATTAATTATTTATAAAATCAAAATTGTATAAAATTGCATAATAAACGTTTACATACATTGATTTTTCGAAGAATAAACCACAAACGAAAATCGAATAGAAAACTGAGACTTAGGCCGAGTTGCACCAACGCAAATTAGTTAATCTCCGATTATTTTCTATAGGAACAATTATTATAACAATAGTCATGACAATGGTTTCTATAGAAACTAATACGGGTTAATTAATCGTGGCTTGGTGCAACTGGGCATTAAAATTTAAATTGACATAAAATTGACAGTTAACTTAAAACAGTCAAAGTAAGCTATGAATAAAAATTGATATGTCTACTTAAACCACTATTTATTTCTTAATGTCAAATTGACGTTTGTCAGAATATTCAGCTGCTTCCAAAGAAATTATTTTTCCAGACCAATAGGTAAACCTAGTTTTTTTATCAAGCTCTATTAGTGCGTCGTCGAGTTTTATTTATGAAAACTTATAGATGGCATGCATTTTATATCTTTTTTTTTAATTTATTTAGGAAATGATTTAGCACGTGTGCTAAGATGGGGTTCCGGATTCACGGGTACCGAGGATCCATTAAATCTTCTCAGAGATGTAATAGATGCTGAGGAGATACGACTTGATCGTTGGACGGTGGTGTTCCATCCGGAGGACAAGCAGGACGATGGAGTCAAACAGGTCAATTCCACCGGTAAGAAGAGGCAAAAACTGTCCAAAATGAAAGTGACCAATGAACAAATTAAAAAAACAGGTCAATCCTATGTGTATGTCGATGTTGTTTTGCTGTAATCGAAAAACTAACCCGACTTGTGTAGCGGTTTTACCTACAGTCGTTTGATGCTAACATCCACAGAAAGGGAGTTTGCCCGGCTCCCACTCTTAGCGTAGGTCTCAGAGTGAGTAAGTATCCACTGGCAGAATTCAAAGTCAAAGTAACAAAATAAAATGTAGTTTGGGCGAAACGAACAAACTTATTTACTCTGAGACGTAGGGTTTTTACACGTACTTTTTCGGAAAGTTTTTTATTTTGTATTTTCCTTTAAAAAAATATATGTTTAAAATAACCGATACTAATAAGTAAAAAGTTTTTAGTGCAAATTAATCAACCAATAGTAATAGTTTTCGTCCAAAAACAAAAGAATGGAAACCTCACGGCTTTTAAAATTTCACATCATGTTCATCTTGGTTACTAAAAAAAATTGAATGAATATGCAAAATCCGCAAAAATGGCGGTTATTTATTCCATAGGTAGGTATTGACATTCGTTGTGTTTCACTTTGATCCCGATCAATCTTTTAAGTTTTTGCTCAATTTTTATCGTATTTTTAAATTCATAACGATAATAATACTAAAACATTTTTTAAATATTTACCCTTTCGTTAAGTTGGTATGCTTTGTAGTTGAATTAGATTTAAAAATTTTCTCATTGCTGCATGGCTTTTTTCGATCCGTTTTCTATTACACAGTTATTAGTGTTTAGTGTATGTTTTACGGCAAAACAACATTATTTAGTAACTAAATTGGTTGTATTCATGAATCAGTTTTGAAATTTGGAAAAGGGTGCTTTCTCAAAAAGTAGGTTTCGATGCATCATTAATTATTGATAATAAGTGAAAACTTTTATCCACCATAATTATCCATAGAAGTTAATAATAATAATAGAAAACTCAATACCTTCAGTTGTTTTCAGAAATATGTTACCATAAACGAAAAATCGGATTACACAAATTCTTCCATTATCTGCCCCTTTGTGTCTTCACTCCATTTTTTTATTCTTCTTCGCCACCTCCTTCCTCTTACTTTGCCCCCGCAATCCGACCAGTCGTCCTTTCTTTCCGCACAATATCTAAATCGGCCGTGCGCTTTTTAATGAAATTAGTTTTTTGTTGCTTCCATCACAAAAATAATGTCCCAATCAAATCAAAGTTTTCAAATTTATCAATTACGAAAACAAAACCCGTCCACAAAAATAATTCACGCCATAGTTTACCCGGTACTTTTTCGACGAACCGATACCAATATGTGCATTCCACAGTTGCCCTTCAAAGCTACTCACGTAGGAATTTTACAAAACTCACGGTTGTCTTTCCAACGTTCAGTTGTAGCAGGTTCGACGAGCGGCGACAACTCGCAAATTTTGGTCATGAACAACTATTTCGGCATCGGAATCGACGCGGACCTTTGCCTGGACTTCCACAACGCACGCGAAGAAAATCCCGACAAATTCAATAGCAGGCGGCACAATAAAGGGGTGTATGTTAAAATGGGATTGAAGAAGATGGTTGGTCGAAACATGTGTAAAGATCTTCAAAAAGAAGTGCGTTTGGAAGTGGACGGAAAGTTAGTGGAACTACCTCAAGTTGAAGGAATTATCATATTGAATATATTAAGGTTGGTATTGATTACGTCAATGTTGATCATTTGTAGGTACTTAAATCAGAAATTTTGTATTAGTTGGGGTTCTGGTGCAAACCCTTGGGGACCAGAAAAAGAAGATCAATTTTCCAAACCGAACCATTGGGATGGAATGTTAGAGGTTGTAGGCGTCACTGGCGTCGTCCATCTTGGACAGATACAATCCGGAATGCGATCCGCTATGAGAATTGCGCAGGTATTTCTTCGTACATTTTTAAACCTTTGACGAAAATTCACTCATTTTATTTCGCAGGGCGGTCACATAAAGATCTACCTCCATTCGGACATTCCCGTGCAAGTCGATGGCGAGCCATGGGTACAAAGCCCTTGCGAAGTGGTAGTGCTTAAATCTGCACTCAAAGTAAGTCATAAACTCAAAAAACTCGTTTGGTTATGTATATTTAGAATTGACTAGTCACTCAAAGTTTAGCGTAGATGAACGACGAATTTTCTAAATGTTTATGCTTCTCTCGAAGTTTTTCTTTGATTCTATTTTAAGATGACGTATTTTAGTATTAAAGTTGCATGTCTTTACATACGATCAAATCTATACATTTCCACCCTCCCCAAAACACTAGCCTTTACACCATAGTATTCACAGAGCTGATTTGTATTGATGCTATTGTATGTACATACAAACCACATAGATATGTATAAAAGTTGTCATTGCGAAGTCATTTTGTATTTTTCTTCACAGTATACGGCCAATGAAACAGGCCACATACATACAGTCTTTGTCAAATTAAATAAGCCCGGTTATGGCGTAACCGAGCGACTGGAGTATTACAGTTGCCTGCATTTGCTTTCCTTGAATATTTGCGGGGAGAACTCGATCGTTAACGATTCCTCGCAGCGTGCGATTTTCGATAAAGGCGTATAAAATGCTAATTTCCTTAAGTGTAGAGACAATATTCATATTGAAAACATTGAGAACCTGGATTTTAATCAAACATAGATAGTTCTTTACAATAGTTTGTTTTTTTAATTATTGCGTTATTAATTTCTAACATTTCTATCAATTTATTTGTAATACTCCAGTCGCTCGGTTGTACCGTCAACCGGGCTTGTCTTATTTAATTTGACAATAACTGTACATCTCTATGGAGGCCATAAACATAAACCATATAAAAATATAGGCAAAAAGTGATGATTTTTAATGATTTTATACGACCAAAATTTTCAATATTTTGCGTGCGAGTTCAAATGGTAAAATGATTTTGTACCTCCGTCTTGTATTGCTGGTTTTCTTATGTCACTAGTTGGCAATGTCAAAAGTGAACCACCTCTCAATATCGTAGATGTTTGTTGCCTGCCATCAGCAAGTAGCAACTAGAAATCGATCTAGTTTTCTGCTCATAAGCTCTGATAGTTACAAAATAATTAAATGTAAAAAAGAGGCTGTAACATAATAACTATTTAAACACATTTTTTGTAAGTTTGTACAAAAGCATCAAATTTAGTTTAGTAATTGTCCCCTATTTTTATGAATGAATAACCAAATAATCCAGTGTTGTTAATACACTATCATTGTAAAATGGATGTTGTACAAAAAAAATGTTTGATTGGATTGCTTGGTTTAGGCTACCATGTTGAAGAAAAATAAGTTCAAGCGGCGTCCAACAGAACCGAACATAATGCCTGCGAACGGGGAGGGGGGCAAGAGCACGGACGATTAACATCATCCTCTTTCCATATACCACATACCTTGCTACACGTTCTAATTTTCTGGTTGATCGTTGTTTTCAATTGATTGCATGCGTAAAATCCTTGCTTGCTTATTTTGGTAGATTATCCTTTGTTTTAGTAGAAGTAGAAGTTTTTGATTCAGTTTGTGTATTGAGTTGCAAAAATTTTTATATAAAGTGTATGTGTGTGTGCACCCCTCCCCAGGCAACGATGCTAAAGAAGATGAAAGGCAAAATGAAGCGACGCAACACCGAACCAACCATGTTGGTATCGCCTGGCACTCAACTGGCACCTTTACCACATTCAAATGAAGGTGAATCACCGACAGATCCCAACAACACCACATTCTAAGGACGGCATCGCATTTGTTTTAATTTTTTACGTGCGTTCGCTTTATAGAACTGATAACCCAAAGGGCATGGGTCTTTTTTTCACTCCCGTTAATTTGCATTTACAAAATGTATTTTACATAAAATGTATATTTTTTAAGATAACCTGTAAACTGTAATGAATATTACGTTATAGTATGGTATTTTACCAATTTTTGCGAATGGAACATTTGGTGTGTGGAACTCAAACAGAGGCCGAAACCAGTGAAGTTTATTTAATTTTTAAATAGTTTATTTCGAGTACGGACTTTGTACCATATTATTATTGTTGTAGCATTTAAAAGTTTAGTTGTGAAATTTTAAATCTAACACGGCCAAATTGACGGTATGTAATAAGTTTTCGAATTTTTATAACATACTTCAGTAATAATTCGAGCGACTTGTCGCTGCAGGTTACCTGATTTATAATTCGTTGAGGTGTCGACGTGCACCTCTTCGGCAATCACTGACGACTCTTTGACCAGACGAAACTCTGAAATGCTCCTCTGGATTACGGAGTGCAATTCAATATAGAGACGCTATCGAAATACGCAATAGAGTGTTGAGTGAAATTTTTACCGTTTCGAGAGACTATGTTAGGAGTGTTATGAATCAAAGTTACAGGACATTCCAGACGAGTTTTTCAGGATGTTCTGGTCGCCATTTAGTGGCAAAGTAGGCTGCAAATTCTAGTCTCCCTCCCCCCATCCTTTACCCTCTTTGATGGAAGCCACCCACATAGTTGGCAGGTCTGAGTAGATTTTTTTGAGAAGTTGAATCTCGCTAACCAGAAAGCGACGTACAACTCCTTCGTTAATCTGCCTCGGGACATGGGGCTCAGTTTTTCACGGGTGTATTTCTGGAATAACGTCCGTGTTTAATAAAGTCGCGTGGGCAGATTTTCGTTCGAGAAGACACCTTAATTTAGCTCTTATCTTAATTAAAGTCGATGTGCTATGTTTGTAATTATATTTCCCAAATCGTATGTAATATGATAGGAATGGCCAGGACCATTCAGTCTGTTCCAAATCTTAGGGATCCCTTACATATTCATGACAAGCACGCGGAAAATCCTCTACCGATTATTAACTACGAAACATGATGGACGTTCCGCGTACAGACACACGTATATAAGGATTCCCTATTACATATAACAAATATGAAATATATGTATATGTGATTATAGATATATTTAAAAATTGTGAAATATAGAAATATTAAATGTAAAATCTTATACGTTATTTTTTATATGATCCCTAAGAACATCTCGCAAAGGTACTAACTGTTCTTGTTGTTGAAGGCTGGGTTTTCACCTCTTTGAATAAAAGTCGATCTTCCTCCTAATCTAAGTTTATTTAACTGAACTTAGACTCTAAACACATCTTCTGCTCCCACATTACTTAGAAAGCTTTAGCAGAACATGCACCGTTATCGTTGTTATTAACAACACCAACATAATAAATAACAGAAGAATGAAATTAAAGAAAAAGTAGTAATATAATAATATGATAGATAGGTATATACAATGTGTTATAAATTTTTTAAATTTCAATTATGGAGCAAACCCAACCCAATTTTTAAAAAATTCTCTTGAATTTCAATTCTGGAGCGAATCCAATCTAAATTGTTAAATTTAAATTTTGCAATGATTATATCAACCATAAAGAAAAGCAGTTCAACAAACTAAACAAGTGCCAAATACAAAATTACAAATTTGAAATTGCTGATTTTTTGTGTAAAAAAAATTATATAAATAAATAGACTGGAACAATCTTTATTACAAACAAAAACATTTTACTACAATTAAAATACATAACACTAAAATCAATATCACTTAAACTTTTCTTTTGATTCGTTACTTTGCAACAACTTTGGTTTTTCAACTTGTATTTTCTTTTTTATGCTGGGACCAGCAAATGTAGCCTTGACATTTCTCACTTGAGGAGTATATACTTCGTATAATTTGAAATGCTTCAAAATATTGCCTAGAAACACAAACTGTAAAATTTTTAAAAAATTAACTGTGAAAATCTTACGAACAGTTTCTTCGGGTAAGAGGTATTCTTCGGCTATTTTAGTTGAATTGTTTAACTTTGGATCTACTTGATTTTCACCGATAAACGTAAATGCTTTACGTAATGTGGTTTTTCCTAAAGGTACATGCTTTGGTTCAGATCCTAATATTTCAATAACTTCGATAATAGAACGATCAACCGGTAGTGGACGTTCTGGATTATTTCTACCTTTCATATCAACCTCAACCTATTTCAACAGAATGTAATCAATTTAAAATTTAGATTGTAGTTAAGGATACATACAACTGTATTATGTGACTTAACATAAACATTCTTTAAGTATTGATCTAATTTTTCGTTCTTTTTCAGCGACTCTTCATATGTATCGGCATAATCTGAAATCTTTGTATATGTTACATTCTGTATTAGTGATTTTTCAAGTTTAACCTTTTACAAGCCGTTGGTAGTTTATTTCATCAGCTTTGTGTCTTGGAGCGGCTGCTCGTTTTTCTTTTGATATGGCAGCATGAGCTCGACTTTCTATGTTAAAGTCTCTGAATGGTTTTTTTACATGTCTCGTTATTAAAGAAACTACCGCCCCCATAACTGAAAATAACTTTAAAAAAGTGAGGTTCGGTTTCTTCTTCTATCGTCGAGCTTCAAGCTCAAGTGCCTGTAAAATACAGAAATCTGTAAAGTAAACGTCAACGGAATTAAAATTTGGGCAATTTATGAAATATCAAATGCAAGTTAAATGTAAATAAAAAATTAGATACCTAATTAGTATTTAATTTAATGCAAAGGAGTATATGTAACAAGAGATGAATTTTGGAATTCAAGTTTGAATTTAACATTGTTGCCAACAACATAAACATAGTTAAATGATAATCTTCTATCCTTTTTGTAACAAAGTTGTATTATAAAATAATACTCAGATATTCTTATTAATTTTATTTTTAATTAGTTTACTGAATTTCATTTTAAAGTTGTCCTCCTTATGAAATTTATTGGTCCGATTTTGCAATCTTGTAAAAGTAATAAGTTGGCAGATTCTGGAATTTGACACTCTGTAAGATGGCGGAGATGACAGATATCTAAACCATACAGAATTTTCTTTGTTTTCGTTTAAGTTTCTAGTGCCTTAAACACGAAAATAATTCGACATTAAAAAACGATTTGTACGTAAAACGGTGCCTTAAAATTACCGGTTCCAGTTACAAAGTTATAATTAAAAAGTGTCAATGTAGTGTTGTTAAATTCCACATAGAATGACATAGACTGACGTTTTAAATCCGTCAGATTTTGCGATAATTTATGGAAAATAAGTGCAATTTTGGAAGGTAGTTTAATCAAAATGCATTGTGTGAATTTTTCGGATGCTGTTTTTCGTTTTTGTTGATTTAGGAATATTTGTCAGATGTCATAATGCCAAAGAATGCAAGTGTGGTATGCAATAGAGTGAGACATTTGATATAATTTGGCACATACCTTTAGCTGCGTCTAAGGCATTGTGGCACACTGAATATTTGACAAACATGCTGATTTAGTTAAAATTTATTTATTTTTTAAATTTGAGTAAAAGTGTTAGCTTCTTTCTATTTTTTCACAACGTTATTTACAATTTTAACATGCAAACTTTTATACGATTATAGGAGTTTTCTCTGAAAATATATTATGTAGTGATTTATTATTTCTTCCTGAAAGCAAAGGTCCTTTAATATAAGAGGATTGAGTAACAGATGATTTGTCAAGTGAATAAAAAATGTTTATTTAAAATTTATTTTTTATAAGCTTGATAAGCGAAGTACTTGTCATTTTTAAAAACAATTTTTATATTTTATAGGAAACAGATAGAACTAATTCATTTTCAGATTATTGATAATAGCTATCTTCTATATTATCAAGCATTAATTTTTGTATAGACAATTTAGTGGCACTTGTAAAACTTACTAAGGATAGACATTTTATGACTTCAAATGTATGGTGGAATGAACAACAAATAATTATTTCTGTTACAGATTTTATTTCATTTATCTACCAGTGAAAACTAAAGATCTGATAGAATTGTAAAATAACTAAGATGACATTCTCAACCTCAGTATCCATCTGTGTGAAAACGATGTGAAGTAATTGCAGTGTGCAAGGGCCCAGTATGGGCCAACAGCCTCGGCCCCAAATAAACATGAACCCCACGACTCCAACCCGCTCGTCGGGCTATCATCAGAAAGCTCTGGAAGAAATACACATATCCCTGCTACCTTTTGCAAAGAGTGGTGGTGACATAGTGCTATCCAGTGCTGCGTCAACGATCTCAAATTTATCGACGACTAGTGGAGTAAGTTCTTTGAGTTCTACATCAGGCAGTAATGGTACAGATAAGGATTATCATCAGCTGAGGCAATATGTCGCGCACTTAACGAGTATGGGTTATACAGAGGTGAATATATACATATATCAGTTTTAATGTTGATCATGTTTAAATTTTAAATTATATCAGGAAACTGCAGCTAGGGGACTTCAACTGTCTGGTGGTCGCCTCGATGTTGCCATTGATTATTTAAACAAGCCGTTAGATAGCAGCAACAAGAGCTACACAAAACTTATAAGGAAGCCTAGTATTGAACGTGAACTTGCCCTGCATCGAGGAAGTCCAGCATTAGACAGTGGTGCTGGCAGTTCACGATCGGATAGTCCCCGGCTTGCTGAATTACACCCGCCTGTCAATCGACAATATTCCCCTAGTAGTTTCAGCGAGCCGCCACCACCACCTCCACCTAGAAACACACCTCCACCTCCACCGCCACATGTTCCTTACCAACCGTCTGTGCCAAGCAATCTCCAACAGGTTTGTTTATTTAATTTAATAATTGTATTAATTTATTAACTATAATAAACAGATATAAATAAATATAATAAGTAAATATAATAAAATAATTGGTTGATTAATTGATTTTATTCTAATTTTAAATAGCTGTTCAAGAGGATGCCACCAGCACCTGTTGTCCCATCCAGAGCACCGCCAGCAGTTCCTGCATATAATTCATCTGCTTCTTCACAGAGGGGCACTAGTCCTGTTGGCAGTGTGTCTTCACCTTCAGGACGACAACCTATGGTGGTACAAAACGGTCCTCAAGTCCAACAGCAACTTTCCCAACAAATGCAAGCATTGAGTCTCTATCAGAGTTCAAGTTCTTCAAATGCCGAACCCCCACCTCCATATCCTTTAATACCCCAATCACCATCTGGTGCTCCGCCGCCACCTTCGTATTCTGCATCCATACAGAATCGTCAAAGTCCGACGCAAGACTTCCGAAAAAGTCCATCATCTGGCATTTATTCAGGATCAACATCAACTGGATCACCAAGTCCGATACCAGCATCTACGGCGGCGCCTCCAACACCCCTGCCAGCTTGGGGTGCCCGGCAAGCCAAGACACAACCGCCAATAATAATGCAATCAGTAAAAAGTACTCAGGTTCAAAAGCCAGTTTTGCAGACGGCAATAGCGCCAACGTCGCCTCAGATACCAGCTTCTCCAACAAGTACTACTCCACCAGCTAGTCAGATACCGCCTCCTTCATATACGGCCTCTATTCAACAGGTAAAGAATGGTTATACAGCAATCATTTGATCATCATTACTATAATTATAGAAACAACAGGCATATGCAAATCCAAAACCGGCAGCACCCAACCCAGTGTCTACTTCTAATTCAGTGGGCGTACCTACAACAGAACCACCAAGTTATGCTAGTACAATGCAGGCAAAAGCCAAAGCTGTTCACAGAGGTATGGTGCATTCCCCATTACCTCCTCCTCCATATTCAGACGATAGTCTGGCACAAGTTGCTACAGTTGAATGTAACATGACTCCAAGAGCTTCACCACACATTCATCAGCCTCTACAAAGAAAGTTTTCACCTGTAGTATCTTCTGACACACGTTCTGATAGTCCACAATCGGTCAATTCTTGTGATAATCGATTGTTACCTGCATACCCCGACAATGGAGCACCTCCTCTTCCTCCAACAGGTATTTCTTATGATTTGTCTTTCAGTTTAAATACTTAAAATTGTATTATAGCATCATCTTCAGTATCATCTAAGAATAACAACAATATGATGATGAATGGAAATGGTGACAACCGCAGTGAAGCACCGCCCCAAATACCACCTTATACGAAAATCAAACACCAATCACCTATACCTGAGAGGAAGAAAATTAGTAAAGAAAAAGAGGATGAACGTCGTGACGGCAAAGTTAAAAATTACTCTCCCCAGGCATTCAAGTTCTTCATGGAGCAACACATTGAAAATGTGATAAAGTCATACAATCAGAGGATGTTCAGACGTATGCAACTTGAAAATGAGATGACTAAGATTGGTCTAAGTCCAGAAGCACAGTGTCAAATGCGAAAGATGCTTTCACAAAAGGAATCAAACTACATCCGACTAAAGAGAGCAAAGATGGACAAAAGCATGTTCGTAAAGATAAAACCAATCGGTGTTGGCGCGTTTGGTGAAGTGACTCTGGTCAGAAAAATTGATACAAATCATTTATATGCAATGAAGACATTGCGTAAAGCAGATGTGCTAAAGCGAAATCAAGTTGCTCATGTAAAAGCTGAACGAGACATCTTGGCAGAAGCAGACAATGAGTGGGTAGTGAAACTTTATTATTCATTTCAGGATAGTGACATTTTGTATTTTGTGATGGATTACATACCCGGTGGCGATCTTATGTCATTACTTATTAAACTTGGAATATTTGAGGAGCCTCTTGCAAGGTTAGATTTCTGCAATTGTGATATAAATTTCAAAATTTATTGAATTGTAGGTTTTACATAGCTGAGCTAACGTGTGCAGTAGAGAGTGTTCACAAAATGGGATTTATACACAGGGACATTAAGCCGGACAACATTTTAATTGATAAAGATGGACATATTAAACTGACCGACTTTGGACTTTGTACAGGTTTTCGTTGGACGCACAATTCAAAATATTATCAACCCAATGGTTAGCAAATCACCAATGTTAAGAAAAATTAATTCACATTGCTTTAATAAGTTTTTATTTTAGCTTTCAATTGGAAAACAATAACAAAGATATTTTTTAGGTGATCACAATCGACAAGATTCGATGGAACCCATTGATGATTGGAACGAGGAATGTAGATGCAAGCCACTAGAACGTAGAAGACGAATGGAACATCAACGTTGTTTAGCACATTCCCTTGTTGGAACGCCCAACTATATTGCACCTGAAGTTCTGCAGAGAACGGGATATACTCAGTTGTGTGATTGGTGGAGCGTCGGCGTGATTCTTTATGAAATGCTTGTTGGTAGTCCACCTTTTCTTGCTAGTACACCAGCAGAAACACAACATAAGGTTCGTTTTCTTATCTATATTTTTTCAGTTATATTTTATCAGATTAAATTATACCATTTTTGTTTCAGGTTATTAATTGGCAAACAACTCTTCACATACCAAAGGAAGCAAATCTCTCACTAGAGAGTACTGATTTAATTTTAAAACTGTGCTGCAGTGCCGACAAACGTCTTGGAAAGAATGCTGGTGAGGTAAAATCTCATCCTTTCTTTCGAAATGTGGATTTTGATAAGGGACTGCGTCGCCAACAAGCCCCTTACATACCTCGCATTGATTACCCGACCGATACCTCTAATTTTGACCCCATAGACCCTGATAAGTTAAGAAACTCTGGTTCCCTGGACTCTACAACTTCCGATGAGCTTCTTGACAACTCCAAGCCCTTTCACGGTTTCTTTGAGTTTACTTTTCGACGTTTCTTTGACGACGGCGGAGGCCCGGCTTTCAACAAGATAAATCTTGACGACAATGAAAACCAAGGCGCTGTATATGTATGAGTATATACAATAAATCTAAACCGATCGAATTGGGTGGAACCCGGTGATATTTTGTGGCCTTTCACTTGCCAGACTCCGGTTTTGAAGCAGGGATTTATAGGTGTTGATTTTGCGTGACAAACTATTTTGACTCATTTTTCAAATTGTTAAGAGGTATGTGTTGTGACAATGTACATTTTGTATTATTTTAAGGTGTTTTTGTTTATGGTACATGAAAAATTCATATATTTTACTTTAGGTATTGTGTACTGATAATGCTTCCTTATCAGTGTTGTATGAATACATTGGTGTAATAACATTGAAAGATATACAAAACGTACCTCTTATTTTATAAACACTATCATTCTATATTTTTATTTTAAGAAAATTATACAATTTCTTATTTGGGCAATTTTCAAGAAGTAAGAACCACTTAAAATATATTAAATTGAATTTGTATTGGTTACCAAGTTTAATAGAAGAGTATTTTTTACCGAAAAATATTTGTATATTACAAATTTAAGGTTTACCAGCTTTAAACCTTAATTTCAGTTTTCTTGGTAGGACTAATATAGCTGAGAACTGACCAAATAAGCAGAAAAATGAGAGGGCTGTTTATTACATAATGAATAGTTCTTAAAATATTCTAGTCTAAAAATGAATAACTTAAAAGATATAAGTATCATTAAAAAAAAAGAAACTTTGATAGTGTTTTACATTTTAGTTTAACCGTGTGCCTCATTCTGTATAATTTTCACTGTAATGAACGTCCCTAAGGGAAAAAGTCAGGCCTCATCTGCTCAAATAGGTACGATGTAAGAAACGGATATATAAAGTACAATACGTTAATAGCGAATAATGTATGATATTCGAATACACCTGTATAGCTCATAAATTATTTTAAAATAATGGTGCTACATTATTATCGTACGAAAATGTGATAAATACTGGCTTTCCATAATTATAAAATTTTTACATTTTTTTTTAAGAAAAAAAAAGTTGCAAATTATTTTTAAATTGTCCAGTCTGTAGAATTTTGATTTACTTGGAAATTTGAATTGTTTAGTTAATATTTAATTTGATCATCTGGTTTGTTAATTAGATTGCAACAAATAAATTAAAATACGTTTTGTAGTAACTATGCATTATCAACATGTGGTTGAATTTTAAATTATGGAAGTCACATAGTATTGAAGAATAAATTATTGTAAAATTAATTTTTATTTAAATTTTGTATTGTGTATCATATGTAAAATACTCTTTAAAATCATTGTAAATATGAAAAATTAAATTGAAATTAATGTAATACTACTAATTAATTTTGAGATTTTCTTTTGGCAAAATAGCATCTTAACATATTCACTGCCTATTCATTTTACCACATCGACAATAATTTTTAAGCACCTGTGACTAATGTAAAAAAAATAAAATTCCAACTGTGTTCTAATCTAATTACTAAAAAGAAATCGGTAAATGTTATCATTTGTATCGTAACATGTGTATATCTTCTCGAACTTTTTAGTTTACATTTATGTTGTAGCCTTAGTTATATTATTTTACTTTCAAACAGTTAACTTATTTTGAGGTAAACGAAAAGTGTGTTACAAATAAATTTGATTTTTTTTTCTTTTCAGTTTTGAAATTTTTTTCTAATCTAATTTGTAACACTCTTGTAGTTTAAGTAATTTACATAGTTCGTAATTTTCTAGTCTATCAAGAAACTTTTTTATCAATATCAGTTTTTTTTATGTTAAAGGTGTTCCTTATAATTGAAAATAAATTCATGCACATAAGCGAAACTGCTTGTTTAACATAAAATCATGTTCAAAGTGCCTATTTAGATAGCTACTGTGTAAATGTGTGTAAATATTATATATTTTTAAAAATTGATTTTTATTTTTCCTATGGCCTAAATAATTTATTTTAGAAATATGTATTTTAAGCATTTATTGAATATTAACTATATTTCATTGTCAGTTTTGCTACAGATTGTTGTATTAATTCGATCAATTGGATAATCGGTCTAGTTGAGAAAACTCAATTCCTGTACCCCAGAGTACAAATTAAATTTTACATAGTTGTTTTTTTAATAAGGGAGTATGTTTCTTTTGAATTTTAATTATGGAAGCGAATCCAACCCATAATTTTAAAAATCCATTGTATTCTTCTAAAAGTACCTTTTACTCCTATATACTCTAAACAATAAGGGAATACGTTACCTACCTTTTACTTTTTGGAATTTTAATCACGGAGCGAACCCAACCTATCAACCCCATAGGAGAATAACTAATGCTTTCTAATTGGTGGTCTTCAAAGAAATCAGTAGGATGCGTTGGAGTATATGATCTTTAAAGGAATATTAATTGGAAAAGACTAGACCTACCTTGAAAATATACAGGAATATGGAACTAACTGAGTAGTTTTAAAATATGAGATTTCATCTTAAACAATGTAGAAAAAAGTTGCAATAATAAGCCTACCATTAATTATATCCTTGAAAAATTATGTAATAAATTTGGCTAATTTTCGAAACTGGTATTATGTCAATTATGTTATGTTATATATCATTTGCCATGTTCAGCCTGGTTATTGATGGGTCAGCGCTGTGAGCTATGACAACAGTTAATTGAATGCCAACTAAATGACGGCACGTTGGCGTTCATTGGCTGCTGTCATAGCGCTAACCCTGGCTGAATATGGCCATTATTACAGAGGTGTAGCGAGGGGTGGTCAAGGGGGGGCATCATGCCCCGGGCGCTACTAACAAAGGGGAAATGGTCCGTTTACATATAATATTATATAGTTTTCGAATGGGGGGGGAGGCTAAAAAGGTATTGTGCCCTGGGCGCGAGTTAAGCTCGCTACGCCTCTGCATTATTATTTTATATAATTTATTTACATTTAATTTATTTTATTTAATTATATTTTTTATAAATATTTAATTTATTTTCTGTAATTAACATAGTGAGTTGATTTTTCCCAACCTTTATAGCAATAGCAAGATGGTCAAGTTATCGTTCGTGTGACGCATTTGAGTTTTATAGGACATGTTCTGAGGACATGACAGTTAGTTCCATCAGTTGAATTTTTTTATAAACGATGTTATAAAATCTGTAGTGAAATAATAATTTCAATTTTTCTACAGTAATTACTTTTTTTAAGAATTTTGAAACATAATTTAAATGTTTTAACATTTTGTTTGTTGTAGTAAATATATTTTATTACGATTGAAGTCTTTTATTTATTAAAAAGATTATAGATATTTATTAATTTTAAAATGGGCTATAAATGATGAACCAGCCGTACTCCTTTTGCACAAAAATAGTTGGTCAACTTACACAAATTTCTTTAAATAAAAAACTCAATTTCTTTTCTCAATGCAATATTCTTTTCTTAAAATCTAAATTTACATTTTAGATACTACCAAACAATTTTGTTTATAGTAATTTTTTAACAATCATCGCCTAATCATAAATATAAATCATGACTCAAATCTTAATAATCATTATCTAAATTATCAAAATTTGTAAAGGAATTGAGTGAGGCACGGTTGATCTACAAAACATCTACATCATACGAACTTAGTCACTAACCACACATATGCGTTGCAAATTTCTCATCGAAGAGAGGGGCGTACTGAAACAGTTAACAAAACAAAAAATACAGACGCCATTTTGCAGTTTCTATATTATTATTCGTACTTTATAAATGTCATCGGTTTTTTAAACGAAGATTTTCCGTAAGAAATGTGCCTGTGATACAAATATTCGTGTGTTTGAGTCGATATTTAATGGTGATATGAACTAATTTTGTTGAGTGAACATAACTGTATTTGGGGAGGGTTATCGAACAGCTGAACGTAAAAATGAGTACAAGGGACGATGAGTATGATTATTTATTTAAAGGTACGTTTAAATAATTCTTTATTATTAATTTTATAAGTTACATTGAAGGCACGTTACAATTTTTTGATATTTCATCGAATTCATACGCAATAATATTCTGACGTATAACTGTCAATTGATGACAAGGCATCCTAAGTCAAGGGTCAAACAATTAAATCAATTCCTCTACAAATATTGTTTTATGAGCGTTACAAAATGTCTATTATAAATTTAATTTATAAAGTACCTTTGGATGATTTTCTGTACAATTTTAATTACATGTCTATTAATAAGTATGCTGAATTAAAAAAAAAAAAAGGAAATTTGTGGAAATTAATGCTATTATTTCTGTTGCAGTTGTTTTAATTGGAGATTCTGGAGTCGGGAAAAGTAATCTACTATCGAGATTTACTAGAAATGAATTTAATTTGGAATCTAAATCAACTATAGGTGTAGAATTTGCCACTCGTAGTATACAGGTTCGTATTAAGGCAATCACACATAGCACAAAGAACACTTTAGTCTTCTATGTAGTTACAGTTATGTATCAAAACATAAAAATGAGTTTGTGGTATGTTAATGACCTCATTATCAAAACAACTGTATTTTTTATTATTTCATATGAAAACCATTTATTTATTTAGCTGTTTTGTCATATACCATTTTCAAAACTAAACTTTTATTATTTCTCATAACGTGTAAAATTTCTTTCCATTTTCTGTATCTGCATCATTATAATTGCTTGTTGTTTGTTGCTTCTCTTCTTCAACTCTGTTACTTTTTTTTGTTTCTTCCCTATTATAAACTGTATAAATATTGTTTCTGTTATTCCATGCAATTTCTCCATTTTGTGTTTCTTCCATGTTATATCTTGTCTCTGTTTTTCCTCTTCTGAGGAAAGAACTAGGAAGTTCTTAAATTAGTTATTAGTTGGGTATTCCGTTCTTCATCAATCAGACTATTTGTTTCATTTCTGCTCGGTAGTGACCACTTTCCTTTGCGTATAACCTTTCTCTTAAAGTATTTAAAGCATGTGTTTGTTAATACCTTGTAAATAAAATATAGTTACGAATGCTTAATATCCTATTTCCTGTTAATGTCCCTTCTTCAAACACGCCCTTTAATTACATGTACCTAGAATTATATTGTCATCCTTTCTGGTATTATCATCTTTTTTGTATTTTTCCTTCTCATGATTTTATGCCTCACCAGCTTTTTTTTTTAAGATTTCATCACTTCTTTGAATATTTCTCTGGAATTTTTCCAGATCGCCTTTTTTCCTTATTCCATTCTGGTTTGCGTCTGTTTATTATAATTTTACTTCTCTAGCTTTATCCTGCAAGTCTTCTGATTTAGTTCTTGATTATTAGTATGTATAGTTATACCCATAATTATATTGTTTTTCGTTTTACAACCTTCCAGTTTCTGTTTTTTGTTGCTTAAAATTTTCATTCTCATTTCTTTAATAGTTTCATATATAAATATGATTTTATTTCCCTAAAGTGTTTGTTATTAATTTAGGTTGATGGAAAAACGATAAAGGCACAAATATGGGATACCGCTGGTCAGGAACGATATCGAGCAATAACAGCCGCTTATTATAGAGGCGCGGTAGGCGCCCTCCTTGTTTATGATATAGCTAAACATCTCACCTATGAAAATGTCGAACGTTGGTTACGTGAATTACGTGATCACGCTGATCAGAACATTGTGATCATGCTGGTTGGTAATAAATCCGATCTAAGACACCTACGGGCTGTTCTTACTGATGAAGCGAAAGCCTTTGCTGAACGCAATGGATTATCCTTCATTGAAACATCTGCACTTGACTCGACGAATGTTGATAACGCATTTCAAAATATTCTCACCGAGATTTATAGAATTGTTTCACAGAAGCAGATTAGAGATCCACCCGAGGGCGATACTATACGACCACAAAACGTCGAACCGATCGATGTTAAGCCGACGATGAATTCGGATAGCGTGCGGAAGCAGTGCTGTCAGTAAAGGTTCTGTGTTAACAGTACACCTCGCCAGGTTTGTGTGTTTTTAAATCATTTATTGATGTTTCTGCATACGTTTGTGATGTGTTTTATTATATTTAGTACAAAAATATAATTGAAATTGTTGATTTTGTTTTTTCTTTTTACAGAAACCAGCAACGTAGTAGTGAATGCCTCACACACAGATTGCTAACTTGTGTTTTCTCATTTATATCAATCTGAATGTCAAAGCAAAATACTTGTGACTTAGCAGTAAATACAGTGTCGTTTTGCTGCACATTAGTATGCTCTTAAAACTGTAATTATT
The DNA here is from genome assembly GCA_018397195.1 of Lethrus apterus. Classification (NCBI taxonomy): domain Eukaryota; kingdom Metazoa; phylum Arthropoda; class Insecta; order Coleoptera; family Geotrupidae; genus Lethrus; species Lethrus apterus. Next base: position 10,986 of record JAFFZR010019045.1, on the reverse strand, counting down.
TAATCAGTGAATATTTTCTATATATATATAATGTTAGGTTATATCATTAAAATGTAATGACATGTTTATTTATGTTATGCTTAAAATTGGCATGTGATTGAATATATTATATAAATTGAGTAACAAATATTACACTACTTCGGGTGCAAAATTACATTTATATCCTTTTAGTATTATTTCGAAACGCTGTACCGGGCGTCCCACCACAATTCCAACATCATTCAAAATTGGATTGTAATTTTGTAAATCTACTTAAATTTAGACATTTCTTCGTAAATGATATTCAACTAACTTTTTACAAAAAAAAGCTGCCTGTGAGATTTTATTTAAGTTTTGTTATGTTACTATGTATGGCTTGTTTTTTTATTTTTAGGTGGGACACCTATGTATTACCTTACAATTATTTTATTTTGTCGTTCACATCTCTCAATTTTATGGTTCCAGTTTTCTAGTCGAGTTTGAATGGTTAAGCCTTTTATATATTACTAAGAAATTAATCTGTAAATAATTAGGAACGAAATTAATTGTTGAACACTGGACCCTCAAATGTCATAAACTAAATTGTTTTGTTTTCTCGATCGTCTCGTGGCATAAATCAAACTAGCAAACTTGGGATATAACTATATGTTAACAATGAATAATAAAATATGATTGGCTGTATAAAACTAAAATACAATGGTTATTTTATTAATTTAGCATGTTTTAATGGATGTGTAGATATGGTTTACTTAGTTTCGTTACAATTTGAGAGATTATAACTCGGTTGTTACACTTTTAAACAGAGGTATCCGTTCGTTAAACTAATACAAGTGTAACGCTACACAAATAAGCTTCATTGAGAATTATAATTTTTAAATAAAAATTTCCGTAACTTATTTAGATTTATGTTTGATTTCCCTTATCACCAATTGAAAATATTTATTGAATATTGAACATGAAATGTGAGAACAGGGTAAGTCTTGTTAATTTATGTTACTCTCTCCACTCTGAGTAAGAATAAAAAAATTGCCGTTCTTTCGATATTTTGCAAGTTAAGAGTAAATCTTTTTTTTTATTTATTTCTCAACGTCAAATTGACGTTTGGTAAATGTAAGAATATTCAGCTCTTTCAATGGAAAAATGCTCCTGAAATTCTTCACAACAGGCAACTTAAGAATATTGCCATTCACCATTTCCTGTTTTCATTTCCACTTCTAAAATAGGATTCTAAAAGAAAAGCTTTGATTTGTTTGGACAACATTTTTGACAAACGTCAATTTGACATTAAAAAACTAAATGATTTTTGTTCATGGCTTACTTGATTAGTTTTTTGTTCATCACACTGTAGTACTTAAATAAACATAACCTATATTCATAGATATAATAAGTAATTATTTTACGATTTCACACCGTACGTAAATAAATTGATTTAAACAATGTTCTAATACATCTTACTCTTATCTAATTATATATTTAAATTATTTAAAACAAGCATCTTGATCTCCATGTTTGTAAGCAGAAAATCAATACAAAGATGAAGTGTCCAGGGCGAACAACACGACATAAAATGTACAAATTTCGCCGATTAAACGTCGTGTAACGATGATCAACACAAATCAGAACTTATTGTTTATAGCTACAATATTGGCGCTATGTGTAATTTCGTTCGTGCACGTATTTCTTTTCCCAATATATGACATGAACACCAAACAGTCGTTTCTGAAAACGTTTGTGGATTTTGAACAGGGCATTTGTACCGGAAACATCAAACACAGAAAACTAATAAGGAGGTATCGTAGGTGTCCTCAATATGGTATTGTGACGATTGCACAAGGTGGTCGTTTGGGCAACCAAATGTGGGAATATGCTTCTGTATGGGCTTTGGCGAGACGTACCGGCCTAGAACCTTATATTCCGCAATGCATTCGGGTGAAACTTGATCAAGTTTTTGAATCGCTGTCTGTACCCACTTTTGAAGAAATTGGACACTGTCCTTTCCGTCTTAATCGTTTCGTCAGATCATTAGATGCATGGAACTACACCAATCAGAGTATTGTTCTCCCACGTTATTCAATTCTATCAGAGATTGTTTTAACATGGGTCCAAGACATCATGCAGGAATTCACAATCAAGAAAAAATTCGTGGTTAAAAGTCAGCAGATATTACATAGCATCAGTGCTTTGAGAAATACAACTTTTATTGGCGTGCATGTACGAAGGACTGATTACATTGGATATTTACTGAGGAAACATGCAACTCCACCGGCAGGATTAAGTTTCTATTTATCTGCAATGAAATATTATGCAAGTAAGTACAAAAATATCAGATTTATCATCGTCAGCGATGATCCATTATGGTGCCATCAAAATTTCGGTAAGATTAGAAATGTTCACATAGCCAGTAAAAATATGCCGAATTCTGCTGCGTTGGATTTAGCCATTTTGGCAGCATGTAATCATTCGATATTTGATTACGGAACGTTTGGTATATGGGGCGCAATATTAGCAGGAGGTGAGACAATATTTTACAATTTGAGTCACCATTCATCAACGAGAATTGGTCAACTTTTACCAAATTGGCATTCAATTTCGTAAATTTCTACATAAAACAGATTTTGAATTGAATTTCTTTAAATTAATTACAAAAATTGATTTTAATTATCTTAATATTTTTGTTTTTAATAAATGTCCATCTCTGCCACGTTCATTATAAATTAAAACTGTTTTAATAATCAAAATACTAACGTACAATAATATTATGAAATATGTAAATATATAAAGTAAATAGCCCAATAGCATTGTCCTGTTAGTCCAGTTTTTTTTTTCTTAATGAGAAGATTATATATTTTTGATAAAAGTAACGACCAAATAAACGTCAAAAGATCTATTTAGTAGTTTTTAGTTTCTTGTAAAGATTACAAACAAACGTGCCAAAATCTCAATTTTGTTTATTACTTTATACGCACAGGGACACAATATTGTTGTGTTAGTTTATTTTTTTTTTTTGGAATGTTATTTAGGTAAAGTGGACAAAATTAACTGAAATTACAAGTTTCAATTTTTGTTATATTTGCTACTGATTACTTTAACATTTTAAAAAATATGGCTTTCGCTGCTGTGTTGCCAAATGTCTACTATTGAAAAATGTATTTATTTTTTTTCGAGGATTGATCTTCATAAGTTTTGTATGAATTTATATAGTCTTTATGTGCTGACTGACCTATCAGCTTAAATAATTATTATATGTGAATGTATAACACAAATGTGTAGCCAAACGTGTACCTTGTTTATTTTTAACCCATATATGACCAGCAATGTTTTATAAATTTTTTTAACTACAACATTTTTACATTTATTGTTAGAGCGATTATTTTTAAATATTTACTGTTTTTAGTGAATTATTTCTTGTTATCCAATAGTAAGAAGATATTGGTATTGGATGCCAGGAAAATTATGATACAACCATGCCTATTCATGGTAATTCTATCCTGTATAGGTAATACTTTTACTCAGGAGTATTCTGTAAGTTTTAACCACGTTGTTAACGTAGCATCATTGCTATCACCATGACAACTGAACTTTTCCGCCAATCAGAAAGCTTGTTCGACAAGTGATAGATAGCAACGTTGCTACGTAACAACTTGGTTAAAAAGTTACAGAATAAGACTGAATAAAACCTGAAAACGTATAAAAATGTTGTAGTTAAAAATTGTTATTAAAATGCATATAAATAAACAGCACGTGAAAATAGTTAGTTTGGGACCCAAATATATTTGTTAAACGTAGATTGTATTAAACTGTATATTCTTAAGTCTAAGTGTATAATATATAAAGGTGTTAAAGTCACTGTGAATATTTTTCTAACTTCGACACTGTACAATCAACTTTAAAAAACAAAAATATTGTTCAAAGTTTACTGAAAGAAAATTTAGTTTGGTCAACGATGGTGTATACACACATATAGGAGGAACCACGAGAGCTGGCGCGTCAAGGTTATATTTGTATGATAGAAATCATGAGAGCTGGCGCGTCAAGGTCATATTTGAATTGTATGAATCAAGTTTCAAAAATCACATGTCTATTATCATATGTTATATACATTTACTATATTGCATACTTCATATTTATCGATAATCTATGTGACATAACCTAGAAAATAGGTAAAAAGTAGATTTTGGTTATAACAATGTAACGGGTGTTTACAAACTTCCAACATCTCAGTTGCTGTTGAGTATAAAGCGTAGGTCTTTACTTATTTCAAAACACTTAATTCAATAAACGTCAATTAAGTTACAAATGTCATGATTGACGTTTATTGAATTAAGTAAACACCTACGCTTTATCCTCCACAGCAACTGAGATGTCGGAAGTTTGTAAACACCCGTTAGTATAAATATTGGTACGTCAACGTTTGACGTTGACGTGCGAATCTGTTTTTATCTCTTTCACTACCATGCGTACTTACGTAAAGGAATGAGAGAAGAAAACTCGTAGTGTCAAATGGCCTTTACGCGCCAGCTCTCCTGGTTTCGACTATAAGAAGAAATGTTTGTAAACCTACAATATATCTTCTTAGTTAATGTACTTTGTTAATTGTAAAAATTTTTGGCATCTGTGATCTCGTTTTTTATGTGCCAAACTTGTGTATTATATGTTTGTGATCTGATGGTATTTATATACAAATATATATAAGACAGACGATATGTATGTGTAATTGCCATTACAGTAAAAATGTTTAAAAAATATTTTTCCTTAACTAAAACCCCGAAATAGATAGGGAACTGTTTCTTATCGAGGAAAGTAATATTACTGTAATGACAATTTGCAAACGCTATTTATGTATTTATAAATTTTAACCTCTCTGTGATAAACTCTAATGTATTTCAATCTGTCTAGCTGTGTACGATGTTATAAAATGTCTGTAGTAAACAAATCGATTTTTTAATAATCTATTATGTTGTATGCAATAAATATGAGCTAGTTTAAGAAAACTTGTTTTATTAGTAAAGACAATACCAAACAGTTTTTTGCTAGAAACTGAATTTGGAATAAAAAAGAAAGAAAAAGAAAAAAATAAGACCAATAATTTTATTCAGTATTTATTTTGTAGATTAAAGCATCTGCTAATAAACATTTTTCGAAAAGACGCCATACGCAGTTGTCATTATAACATTTATTTTGGAAATTTTTCCAAATTTGTTGCATTTTAAATTATTTTCTTTTAAACGTACTCGTTTATAAAATATTCAACATTAATTAATAATTCAAAAAAAAAAGCGAATGAAATGTCGAAATGCGTAATTAAGTTGAGTATAAAGATACGTTTGATTTACACAATTATAAGTTATCTTCGTTGTTAGTTAACGATGCTACCATATTGCGATATCTTGCGACCATACCACCATATATATCCACATTATCACGATACGGTTGACATATTAAACGGGGTTCTCGCAAACACGAAGATATTTCGTTAAAACTTTTCGGTTTGAGGAGACCGTGTTTTGCTTGTAAGGCCGCACCCAGCATTGCAGAATCGCTTGCATCCTGTAATGGTTTCCGATTTTAGACTTTGTCATTATAATCATGATTAAAATTACTTGTACGTATACGGGTGCGTTGAAAACATCGGCTAAGACTTGCAGTATGGATTTGTTTGCCGAGGCACCACCGGTTGCTAATATTTTCGTGTTTTTCCCTAAAAAAAATCGGTCAGTTTTGAATTTGGTTAAATAATCCATTACCGATTGTAAAACCCAAGTCTTCCGCGTGCGCTCGTTTTGCTATGAATTGACCCTCGATGAGGGCTCTCACTTCAACTTCGAGACTCGAAAATTTGGTCACTTTTTCTCCGGATTTATTGTAACGGTAATCACCGGAAATGAACGGAATTATCTCTTGTGCGTCGTAATATAGACCCATATTTCCGAAATTTCCACGCGGCGTGCTATCTAAGAGTTGATTGAAGAGATCCCACGAGCCTTCTGCGCAAGTATTTCGGATTCGTTCTCTCGTCAGTGAACCGTTTTTAAAGCTACAAGTTTAAATAATTTCATTATTCGAAAAGTGATGATGTTTAACGTAAATCATAAGCTTCCGCGGCCGTTGTCAATTGAAATTCTTGCCTTCTGGGATGGAACCACTTTCGTTGTTGGCTGCTAGTTATTTGTCGACGTCTTGTGGAGACAGCAGCCAATAGCGACCGCGGTTCTATCCCGGAAGCCAAGAATTTATTCCAATTGATAATGTTTAATTTGTATTTTCCAAAGCAACTTTGAAGATTAAATTGAAAATAATTATTTTACACATTCTACTCCGTCTTCATAAATAACCGAATCCCACGTGATCACTGATCACAAACCGTAGGCAATCAAAAACGAGATTAGCAATGATACAAATAAAATTTCACTAATACTGTGACAGTTGCAAAAACATTTGATGTTATCATAGCAACGTTTGCAAAAATACTGACAACTGTCAAGATCAGCTGTCTAGTTTTAGTAACTAAATAGTCATTTTTAAGCAGCGTGACCAACACATAAAAAACAACTCATAGTGAGGTGGGGCTCACGTGGGGTTCAGGTATTTATGAAGGCACGGTAGAACTTCTTTAATAGTCTGTTAATGCCTTCTTGTTTTCAAATTTGTTTACAAAATTGATGCCACGACGTGGCATTTTTTCCCCTTAATTACCATAAGAGTGCCATGTATGCATCGGAATCGACTGGATTACACAAAATGTGCCCTTCTAAAATCACTTTTGGTTCTTCAAGCCACAAAAATAAAGTATCACTCGTTCCTAAACTCACAGCCAACCAACCTTCCGTTAATCTCATTCCTAGAAAATTAAAAAAGTAAACAAAATACAGATTTGTGACGTGATAAAATCTCACCAATCAACGAAGCTGGATTATCTCCGGTGAACGCAACGATTTTACATTCAGAATTAAAAGCCCATCTGTCAACATAATAAGAAGATATCGCACCCGAGATGGAATAAGACGGCACAGTTTCGCCCAATTTATCGTTCAAATTTGGACCAACGGCGTTCAGTAACGCTTGGTGCCATTTCTTCGTTTTCAAGTCCATGAGATTCATTCCGGATCCATCTGATACATCTATGGGGGCTATTTTTCCCAAAAATAACGAACACAAAAAGCTACTAACGAGGGATATACTCTACAAAAAGTAAAATGCAAATTTTGATTTCTTAGTATGCGACGGTTACTTCTGTATTATTGTACGAATCGGGTTTCGTTTGAAAAATTTTCGCTATTTGTGCGCCCGTGAATCGTTCGTATGCTCTCGAACCCGTAATCTCGGCTAAATTCTAAAATAAGTCGTTTTGGCTATTTTGTTTGTTTTTATTTTATACGTACTTCTGGACCACCCACTGAATTTTCTAGTTCTTTACATTGTTTTGTTGTACTGGAGTCCATCCATACTGGACTATTTGTTATGGAAAAGAACGTGGCTAATTGTTGATGAAGAAATTCACTGGAATTTAAATTGTTCAGTTTATTTTCGGCACCGTTTTGCCAAAATATCGACCCATGTTGCTAAGGCATAAAATTGTTGTATAATAGATTAACACGAAGAATTATTCACTTATTACCTGTGCTGTTCCGGAAATGGCAACGATTTTTGAAAAATCCACACCCGCAACCAATAACCTGTCCATGAGTATATCCAAAGCTTTCACCCATAGTAATGTTGGAACTGTGACAACCGTTGGGTTTTCTCTACTTTGTACAACTCCTCCATGAGTTCTGGTATTATTGAAAAAAATAATTCAAAAAACAAATTAAGAAATTTAAATTACTTTTACCTGAATTCTGGTAAATCAGTGTCGAAAACTACTGAAGCTTGATGTAAAATTTGAAGACTGTCATCTACAATTACCGCTTTTAACTAAAAAAAGAAAAGTTCTTAAAAAAGGAAAGAAGATCGTGGGGAAGTGGAAAGAATCGAGAAAGACCAACACAAACTAAGGAAAGGACGCTATTGTATGAGCTAACGAAAATTATGTAAAGATGGAAGGTTCATTTCAAGGAGATGATGCTTCGATCTTTCACCGTTAGGTGGTGTCGTTGCATCAGGCGAGATTAGCAACTGCCAATACGGGCTTAAGTATGCTGACTCGACATACATTCTCACGCAGGAAACCCAGAAACTAACATTACTCTGCAGCTAGTGTAAAAGGATCGATGGAAATCGAGCGGTTCATTCAAATTTAAGCAATGTTAATGTAGGTAGAACCATTCTATGTCTAAAACGTGGGAAAAAACTTAGAACCGTTCTGCTCTCAGGGGATGATATAAATTAACTTAGTTAAGGAAGCTTTATTAAAAATGTCATACTGTGATTTTCAAAATTTTTTTATTAAGCAAGATAAAATTGAAAATGACAACAAATTAGCAACAAAATATTTCGAAAACCTCTCCAGCGATAAAATGCATTAAAAATCGCCGACAAAGGTAACATAACAGGTGGCATTTCCTAACTCGTTAGTGAGAATCTCCCACGACTAACATAATGCAATCGACTAAACAAGGAAAACGTATGCGCGCGCACCGTCTTATCATCATTAAACAAACGTTACCAAATCGACCGTATAAACCTGATATATGGGTAAAATTTTAAAGACGTACCTGTTGTGTACTCAAATCTAGTCCCATGTATGTGACGGCATCGCCGATGGAATCCATCGCCACTTCTTTTACGAGTAACCGCGTTTATATGAACTTGAGTGCGACTTTTAACTGCTACACAACACCGAGAGGTCAAGACATGCGATATTTTCCTGGAGTTCGTGCGGTAACACATTACTCTTAGCCGTGCTTGCACTCTCATACGGTTATCGCGACCTCGCAATTCCTACTTTAAAGCGTCCACGCGACAACAGTTTGCACAAATCAAGAAAGTTTTTCGAATCGAGTCTGTCACAATAATTAAATTGCCCAAATATGTCATCAAATTTGGTAAAAGTGAACCGTAGAGTCAACGTGAAAGAAAAAATTAGAAAGGAATGTTAATCGAAGCATGACGATTGGAAACGGAAAACGTCTGATCGAATAAAATCACATGGATTCATTTTTGTCTTAAATGTGTGCCATTTTGGAATGTGTTATATTTAGAAGTGGGTACTTTGACACGATGATAAGATAAGGCGACTGACTTTCATTTTGAAATCGGTGCCCTCTAACAACAAAATGAAGAAAACCAAGATTATACGTTCGTTGATTGTAAAAATTTGAATGCTAAAAGAAGATTGTAAAAAAATCCGCCTGAATTATAGATTATTGTAAGTTAGAAAGATGTGTATGTTTGGTTGCATAATCTATAGGATAATTAATAAAATTAATATATACAGTCGTCTGGCCAATGGAATTCGTTTCATCCGTACTCCTTTTGAACAAAAATAGTTTAGCAATAGTAATATTGAGTACAAGAGAAACCTAAGGAAGTTGAAAATTGTGAAAGTAATGTATGTATTCCTAATCAATTAAGGTGACGAATATGCTAGGTGCATCAGAAATATATGGAGTAAAAGTGAGGACAAATTTGAGAAGAAAAAAAAATAGAAGAGGAACAAATTTCGATAGAGAAAGTCAGTATCGGAATATATTGTATTCCAAGAGAAAATGACAGAGTTGTCAACTTTGAAAGATGTTGAAGCGATATGAGTTAAAAAGATGACTTTGCGAAGATGTGAAGAAAGCGAAGGTGAAGCAATTTGTAATTTGATGCAAATTAAATGTTTTTATATTACTACATAAATATAACGGCCCAACATTGACCCTACAACAGGTGGACATCGCTGCCTACACAATGAAGATTATTTTTTTAAAGTAGACTATTTTGTTATAAATTATTTTCTTTGAAAGATAATCAAATCTTAGTGTTTGTTTTTATTAAAATTTCTATGCTAAAATATACAACAAATACATAAACAATAGTTAAACTATTGAAAGGACTCATAAAATAATTAATGAAATGGGGGAAGTTTAAAAAATTTAATGTTACCAATTTTTCCTATCCCTTTTTGTAATGGCTTTTTCAAGGCTCAATATTGGGTCCGTTTTTAAATATAATATTCCGTTTCTTTCATCTAGTTATATTTTGGTTAAATACTTAAAAAGGCCTGTAAATGTGACCAGAAAAGAAGGTTGAAAATGTATTCTTTTACCTTTGCACAATAACATAGTTTTATTGAAAATATTTTGTTTTCGTCATAAAACGAATATTGAACGTCACAAACCATAAAAACGCTTCGCATTCAAACATATTTAAATGGCGAGTAAAGGCAAACATTTATTATCGTCGCTCGAAACGAAGGATTCGAACAAGAGATACCGCACCATTAGGTTCGTATATACAGCATAAGCGTTATAAACAAGTTTACAAGAATGTGTGATGAATGCGGTATTTCCTGCGAAATAAAGCCGGCACCAGCAGGAAGTGTTTGACTGGCTCCGGGTGCCCGGAGTCTGCTTTCCTACCCGGACTAATAGTTATTTGTTGCTGTCTCCACGCGCGCATTGTTTTCGCGCACCTGATTTCGAAATGTTTGAGTCTCGTCCAATTTTTAAATTAGGCGTCCCGACGTGAATTTTTCTGCACGGCGCGTCGCGTCGCGTCGTATTCATGAATAAAATTGCAATAACGTACACGGACAAATGTTCAAGATACTAATGCACACCAAAGACGCAATTGGAAACTTTATATGTTTTCTAAAAGTTGTTGCAAGAATCAAAGGATCGTAACTTTTAGCATAATAAATCGAACAGTTACGTTATAACTTGTAATAATGGGGAATCAACTACATACAGGGAGGTGCATAAAAAACGGACAGAGCTGTAGTATCGTTATTAGTCATCCGATTTTCAAAATTCAAAAACCGCATTGAATTGTTCAAAGCCCGCTATAAACTGGCAGTAAATAATATGTTTTATTTTGAAGCGCCTCTGAACAACGATTGTCAACTTTTTTTTTTTTAATGGCAAC
>JAFFZR010019043.1:0-51114 GCA_018397195.1 Lethrus apterus | reverse complement strand
AGCAATAGCTGGAGTATATAGAAGTCGTAACGTGGGACGCAATAGGGATTAGGAATTGTAAAATTTGATTCATTAATTAATGTTTAAAATTATTATTTCAACCCTTTGAACTAATTGATGAAACAAATTTATAGTAAACTATGCTTTTTAAAGAATGTTTCCATAGTGAATAAATAACAAATGTCAAATATATTTATTACCCGACGAAGGTCACGAAACACATTTTTATACAGTGAGATCGAAAAAAAGATTAGTCAAAGTAAGCCATGAACAAAAATCGGCATGTCTTTACTTAAAGCACTATTTATTTCTTAATGTCAAATTGACGTTTGTCAAAAATGTTCAATAGGAAAGTGCTCCTGAAATTCGTCATAACAGGCAACGTAAGAATATTGCCATTTACCGTTTTATGTTTCATTTCCAGTTCAAAAATAAAATTCTAAAAGAAAAGCTTTGATTTGTTTGGACAACATTTTTGACAAACGTCAATTTGACATTAAGAAATAAATAGTGGTTTTAGTAAAGACATGCCGATTTTTGTTCATGGCTTACTTTGACTAATCTTTTTTTCGATCTCACTGTATTTCTTAATATTGTGTGTCGTAATAAATATATTTTGTTGCACAACTTGAGTTTTAATTTGGTTGCACGCTCAAGAAAGAAAAAAAAATAGATTACATTTTAATCTAATTTTGAAACAAATTTTAAACAAATTCTTGATAGTCAAAATTGTTAGTGTTACACATTTTATTGTGATGACTCAGACTGTCGGTAATAAAATCAAAGACAAACGCGTGCGATAATAAATTTTATTTTCCTTTCTAGTACGACGTTCTTCTGTCTTTTGCTAGACCATCGTTTTTTTTTATGGACACTTACGCGTCATATTTCAAAAGTTATGGTCGCGAAAATAAAACACGAAGACGCCTTATTACTATTACAAGCTCGTAAAAAGATATAGGGAATATAATTCATACGAATTTACATAACGTGTACGTAATTGCGGATTAGGCGAAGATTACTTAGACCGAAATTTATCTCTGTTTAATAATTTTCTGGCTGGCTGGATTAAAAGAGGTCGGTTTCCGTTATGCTCTTCCGCATTAAAATGGTCGAGGATAAGGCGTAAACAAATATTGTTACATTAATGTATTTTATACGTAGTTAAAGGAGCTTTAACAAGCTTCCATTACTGTTGACAAAGGATCAAATTTCTTGTTGATAGCATAAAGCTTCTTACTACGTAACTTCCTTCCACCCCATTATCTACAACCACATGTGACAAAAGAAATCACTTTACGCCATTCTAAAATATTATGTCTATTTTAACATAAAAGCTACGTCGTGTTGATAATTCTACAAATAGCATAAAAAAATCTCTAGATTTTTCTAATTTATTACAACTATTATTACTTTTAAAAACACTACATGTCGTTAAAGTATTCAACGTTTAGTTGACTTTTAAATGACACATGGGTCAATTATTAACATATACAGGTGGTTCTTGAAACAGAAATTTGTATGTAGTATCTAACTAGTAATTTTTAATATCAATATTAATATTCTCTTGAAAGTATCATAAAAGTTTTCACTGAAACGTCTTGTAAATAATTGAAAAGAATTCTTAGTAGTTTCTATCCCTTACACATAGTTTTATTTTGTCGGATATTTTCATTTAACAATAAGAAAATTAAATTGTAAATAAAAAAAATACACATTTACGAAACTCCATCCAATTATAACATTTATAACAATGTATAACATTTGTTCATAATATGTATAGTTTTCTACATGCATATTCTATTAACTCATAACTCATTTCCACGTTCAGTATACAACTTGCTAAATAGACTTTCGTAAATATGAATGTCGCAATATATCAATCTTGCGTTACGTAAAATGAACAAACGTATATCTTAATATTAGAGCCACAGATTGTACGTTTAATTAGCCTCTTTTTCTTCATCGAAACCAAAAAGTAGTCCCGTCGTTATCCGGCAAAATAACATTTTTAATTACGGAAACAAAATTAAACAATTCTTAACTGCACTATGAAAACTTTATCGTCATTTTAAAATCTGGGCGAGCTCTTCTCAGAAAGATACGCCGCTTATAGTTTAAAATTTCATTGCTTCATTATGTCATTATGTATTTTTTAATGTCCATTGCGAACTTTTTAACTACCGCTCCGTAATAAGCGGAACGTTCCCGTACCGTAAAAGTACACAAAATAACTGTTAAAAGAATCTAAACTCGAACTATTCCTCGAGCGCAAAAGGATTACAGGCAGGTGTGCTCACTTTTCAGACGTATGGAGTTTTACTGTTGCTCGTAGTTAAGGTTTTATTTTTGTTTGGCGTTAATTAAGAGAAATTTTAAAATGTTGCTTGAAGATCACTCGAGGAACCAAATAAACTGTTTTATTTATGTCTCTGCTAAATCCCATTGCGAACTTAATTAATTTTTATCACTTTCTTTATACAGGATGTTATGGAACTCCACGTAGATAATTTAACTACCCGTACAAATCGCGGTTCTTAACAAAATTTTATTTGTAATCTTTTTGAATATTTTTTTTTTTTTACTATTTTTCTAACTTCTTATTTGACGCTCCGCACATTGAAATGTTATGAATTGAAAAAACCGAAAAAGTGAAAATGATTTCGTGCGATAAAAACTTCATACTTTTTTGGAGCAAAAACTACTTACAAAATTGAACGGGAGGAAATGTAATGTATTGTAAACATGTCTTTTGTAAATGTGATATATTGTAAAATGTCTTTTTGGTAAAAACTGAACGAGAACGCGCAAACGTCGAACGCCGGTGCATGATACGTATTACGTTGTGTTACCTGAAGTATTGTATGCTGTATTTGTTAGTGACGGACATTAAACATTTATATATATTAGTGGTTTCATTTTGTGTAAACACTACAGTTATCAAATGTGATTAAAGTTTCTACGTGAACTTTCGTAACAGCCTGTATATATTGCCATTCAAATTCAATAAAAATTACTACATTTAAAAATGAAGCTTTAATCTAGGACTCTGAATCGGCTAAAAATGATGAAATCTACCATACACTTTAAATAGAATTTATGAACGCATTATGAAAATTTATTTAGTCGCTTTACACTTATTAATATTATTTAAGGGTGAATTTTTTAAATTTACACCGACTTTAATACAAGTTTTGCGTGCTCACGGTATGGTTTTATTTAAATTTTAAACAACCTCGCGCTTACAAATTAAAATCAATAGACAAACACACATAATCATCGTAGTTCGGATAAAAGTTTACGTCACGAGACCGTCAGAAGAAAATCTGAAAATTTTTCTTCGGAAAATTTTCCTCCAGATTACAAAAATCAAGTTTTTCCGAATAAAATTCGCATCGATTCGCCGAACGTAAAATATTGGAACGTCATTTTTGACAAGGGTCTTTGTATTGATTTCGCTTTGTTGTTTTCCCTTTGATGTGGGTTATTGCGAAAAATAAGATTAAATTTATTTAATGCGACGAAAAAAACGTGTTTTTCTTAAAAGAATTGAAACGTAACAAAAATGTCGTTATATTTATGTTTTATGTGACATTAATGTAATTTCAGGAATAAATAAAAATGGATAAAAATTTGTTGGATAATATATTAGGCAGAGGAGAAAATGTACTTATCTTAATTTTATTATCATCATTATTACTTTGAGAACAGAAGTGTACAGCACCATATGTTTTCAAATAAACAAAAGAAAATTGAACAAACAGAAAAAATAAGAAAAATATCTGTATTTGGTGCAAGCTTGCATAAGTAATGGGTAATAAAAGGAAAGACGAATTTCTTCTTCCTCGTTTTTATTACTATTGACGAGATTTAGATGCGGAAATGAAAAAATGTCTACTGTTTGATGGAAAATTAAAAATTTTATTTCAAAAGTTGACGTTTTTATGTTGTTTAGAATTTTTTATCAACTTTATCGAAAATTACTCGACCCAATTTTTGTCACTTAAATTTTTCAAAAGGAAATCAACTTCTTTCAAATCTTCAAAGTTTTGTTAAATCGAATATTATAAATATTTCGTTCTCATTGAAAGCATCCAAATTTTTTTTTTTTTTTAAATCTTAACAAGCCATTCACCGCATCTTAATACATCCATTTCTCCTACTAATCGTTAATTTTGAAATTGTTGTTTCAATTATTTGACACACGAGCTCGACTTGCATTAGTCGCTTCCATCCGAAGACCAATTTGCGTTTCTGTGTTATTAACCGTCGTCAATTATTGAAAATTATAAATTTGCAAGATTATGTACCTTTGAGGCTGTAAAGTTTTCGATAGTCTTCTGTTAATGTTAATTCCAGCGTAAATGACTGCACAAATCAGTTACAAGAGTTATAACACGATAAAAAAATACTGCAACGATTATTTCATATAAAAATCAATAATATTATAGTATGGGGTTTCAAATATACCCTTTTTAATACATTATCCGTGTGCGCCAGAAGGGCGCAAAGATCCCTATAAAACACACTACCATCAATCGTACCGTCACAAACATGTTTCAATGAAACCCCGTATCGAATTGGGAAATTCACCATTTCAAATCGGATCTCGTCACACTTGCCTATTTAATTTCCCAACCGAAATATGCGAACAAACGCCGAACTTTTAAATCACGCGATTGTGTATGCATCTGCCATCTATGGACGGTCGCGAGCTCCGTTTCGCTTGTAAACTTTTTAAGTGCTAATTCGTGTTCGGAATTTAAATTGACGAAATAATTTATTATGTGACATGACATTGATTTTGTCTCATTGAAATTTATATTGATTCTGTGCCATTTCGTGCTACCGTAATAAAACGATAATGGCAATTTGTATTGTTTTCCCATTTAAATGCACACATAAACATCGATTAACGTTTAAGGTTGTTGGGAACGATCACGAGAAGTCGCAAGTCAGTAGATGGCGCGAGCATAGAACATTGGTTAAATATATTCACCTTTAGAGTCTTATGCTCCTAGTAGTACATATTAATTATTAATGTAGTGATAAGTGATAACCGATATGGAAGCAGTTTATTTTGTTCATGTTCATAGAATTGATGTTAAATAATAATAATAATATTTATAAATAATAATTATTACATCCGTAAAATTTTGAGTTTGTAAAATTACAGTTCAATTAAATTAATTAAAATTAATTTGTACTTTTATTCTGAGAAGTAAATGTATTTATGTTTTTTATTGCCAATATAAAAGTAAATTTCAAATTTCCCGCAATTAGTTGAACCGTTCCCGCCAACGAATTTTGTTTCCAAACTTTAACGTCGTGGCTTTTATCTTGATCACGTCACACTAGGTATATATATTTCGATTTGGATTTCATCTACCAATAAAATCATTCAATTTCATTTGTGACTAACTTCAGCTAACTGAAATTCGCTCTGTGATAGGTCGACAACATCCGGAATCGTGTTGTGATTCGTTCCGAATCGTTTGTTGGAGCTCGGAGCAACCTATTGTATATAATTCATTTTTTCCTGCGAGTCAGAAACTCATGGCGCCAAATTTAAATTACGCTGTTGTGATTGGTTAATAATTGGTAGGATTTGCTAAACAGGTTCTGTTAATTCTATTTAATTATCAAACAATCGTTTTTCTCCTTGAATTGTTAAACTGTGTATTTATTGTCGTTGATTTTAGTTATTTTTTGTATGTTGAATAAGTTCTCTATACTCCTGCAAGTCACAAACATTTTTGCAGAGAGAATGACTTTCTTAGCTATTCGTTTTTTCCCCGTTTATTTGAAGGTGAGGTAGATCTTGTTAATATTGACTTTGGATTGTTAGGCACTTTGATTAACGATTACTCCGGGTTTCGATTAACGTTTTTAAAGCTAACTTTTAATTATTTTACACTTTAAATCGAGTGATTTCTTTTGTATACAAAACCTGTAGGTCATATGTAGATAATATAACCTACTGGATAGAATGGACTCTAACAACTCTTGTTATATTTTCTATGCTGTAGGTCACCTATGATCGACTGTCAAAGTGTAATTCCTCTGCATTTTGTTCTTTCCTTCTCGTTATTTGGAAGAATTAGGTTCATGTTCTAATCTTTTGGATCAGTAACTTAAAAAAAGGATTATTTCAGTCTTTCCATAAGAGAAATGGAAATTGCAGCATAAAATGAATGACAACATTTAAACGATACGTTTATTTTTCATACTATATAAATAAGCACAATACAATAACAAAACTATCAATCTCCGAGTTTTGTAGATTCGATTTTTTGCTTCATCACATCTTTCATCCCGTCTTCATTCAATTTAACACTCGATGTCTCTCCTCTTCTCTTGTAATCCTCCTGTACTCTTAAACCTATCAACGTTTCTGTAGTTGAAGTTAGTATCTTATCGACTTTTCTAGGACAGTACTGTGAATTTTTCATATGACTGAGAATATGAATCATTATACTCATTTTGAATCAATTTACATAAAATTTGCAAATTTTGAAGTATGACAAATTATTTTTGTATGTATCCAGGCAATATATTTTTAATCATTGAAAACAACTCCCAAAGGAATCTTCATCAAAATTATTTATCGATCGAGTTGTTATCTACGTATGAAATAGCAAAACTCGTATAACTATCTTATTTTGACAGCAAATAAAATCGCGATACTGCATGAAACTTTCATCTATTTATTGCTTCCAATCACAATACAAAAATTGCACATCTTAGTAACTGTTTTTAATTTATTGTCAATATACTTCAACACTTTAACAAAAATAGATAAGTCGTATATTTAAAAAATTACATAAAGCATACGAGTAAAAAAAAAGAATCAAAATACGACCAATTACAAACCTCAATAAAATGAAAAGTCTACAAAAAATAAATAACGTACATTTCAAAGCATCCATTCAAAATTCAAATTCTTTGACTAACGCTTAGCAAGTTCAAAAATTCTATTCGTAACCTACAGAATTGACACTGTTCTTTAAAACATTTCTTTTGGAATATATTTCTTAACTTTTACACACAATTTATTATTAGCAAAAAACGTGACTTTCTAGTTAATTAACTTTTATAGGCATTTTTAAATACACACTAAATTTACCCTATTTAACAACTATTTGAGATTATGTCAGTGTCGGAGTTACCGTTGGAGTTGGAGGTCTGGTTCGAACAGTAAAGTCCTTATACTGTGAAAATACGCAAATCTGTAAACAGATTATTATTATTACATACTACATAAAATTAAAATAGATAAAATGAAAGAAAGGATAATATAACAAAAAAAGTGCTCAGTAGGTCAACAAGATTAAAGATTAGGGTTATACAGGCTGAGTCATTAGGTGTCCGGAATTTTCCGGTGTTCTATTATATCTCTCTTATCATTTAAAATAAATAGAGTATATATGGACACACCAATAACTCACCTGTATAATAAAATAGAAAAATATTTGCATTTCATTTCCAACACGCCAATCATACCTTATCTTTTATTTGTTGGCACAATTGTAGCCCAACTGTTAATAAAACAAGAACTTCGTTCAACCATGGAACAGAACATTCGGCATGATTGGAATCATATGTCATCTGACCCTGTATACATTGCATTTGATAAATAGCCAATATCAACTTGTGACTCTGTATGTAGAAACTAATAGCAAGATCTTCCGATAGATTAGGTGTTAAGGATTTCTGAAACAAATGTAATAAAAAGGCAACTGTGATGGTTGGACATTAAATTTACCATATTACGACTTTTAATTAAATCATCGATGGTTTTTTTTCTAGGAACTATTAAACTCGTTCGACTTCTTTGCAAACTACCCAATATGTTTCCCAATATATGCAAAACTTCGTCTGAAGACCTGAAATTTTTTTATAAAAATAAACATTTCAAAGAAAAATATAATCTTACTTAAATTTATAATTTTTGCACACATCATCGATATGATTGAGAGCTTCGTGTAAATGGTTGGTGGCATCTTGTACCTGTTGCAATTTCCAAGGATGTTCGCTTTGAATCATAGTTCGTGTCATCGTTCCCAACCGTTGCACTTTAAAACTTATATCCTAAAAACCGAACCATGACAACGGCCTTCAACAATATCGAACATAACTTACGGCATGGGTAATACTGTCACCCGTTAAGGTGACTACACATTTGACTAAATCGGGCGGCACTGAAAACACGAACTTATCCTGTTTGTTCGCATTGTCGTTGCCGTAATTCTGTCCGGGAAACCTCAGCGAACATTCCTGAAAAATAAAGTCGATCCCGAGCGACAATTCCTTTAAATGGGACAACTGACGTACTTACAAATAGAACTTGTCGTATTTGCCTAAGAGCCGTGTGCACTTCCTTGTCCAAAACCCATTCGAATTCCCTCTGCTGCGACAGAAGAAAAGATCAATTATTAACGCCGCATTTGACCCATATAACCTCTAGGAATGTCATATACGAAATCTCTTATATTATGGAAAACAATTGAACACTCACTAGATTTAAGGTTTCTTCTTTCAAATAATCTGTCATTTTGGTCGTAAATATTTACAGATGAATTGTTTGGATGGATTATGTATGTAACACCTTTCACATCATGTGAAAAACGTCAAAATATACGCATGCGTACATTCGATTGCTGTTATATACAATGAATCAATTTTTTGTATATACGGTTTGATTGAACGCGTAAATTAGTATTGCTACTTTGTAATAGATGTCACGATTATCGCAACATTGAACGTTTAAAACGATGCTAAAAATCGTTAAATATACATGTTTTTAATTAATGTAAATTGGGTTTATGAAAATAATTTTTTTCATCTATGATAATATAACTGCCAGCAGTTAAATTTTCAAATAACAAAAAGTAATTACCAGTGACAACTTTTATCGTACAGATGGCGCGATGTAAAAATACATTGAAATGACAGCCTCATTTAATCATTTATATAATAGTAATAATAATAATAATATTAATTATGAAGTACAACATTACAAAGTACATTAAAAAAGTTAATTATAATGCAGAATAATTAGACTCCAAAAACTACCCAAAATACCTGTCATTACAAAGAGTGAAAGTAAGTAAGAAATATAAGTTTGAAATAAAATCACAAAGTAGTTTTCGAGGATAAAGTTGTATGTACAAGAAGGTTTCTCGAAATAATAATATTTGGATTCGAAAGTACTGCATTTTATTCCAAAAAGCAAAGATACAGATTTGCAGCGTAAAGTATGTATTTAAATAAATTGCCGATAAATTTGAGCAAGCTTTAAAGTAAAGATAAAACTACCGTTTTTGCGTATTTGGATTTATTCTTGTTCATGCATCGCATAAAATTATTTGATTAAATACTCATTCTATTTATATATGAACTTGTGTTGTCAGTTAATAAAAATTAATAAAATTAAACAAATTTTAAATTTAAATATTTATATTTTAAAACGAAAAAATTATTTGTTCCATGGAAAATATCCGAATTATTATTACATCAGTACGTGTACATTCCGACAATTATTAATATACAGCAGGTTCGTTTTACGCGATCCCGTCCAAATCAAAATAACGTTTTGCGTAATTTCTCAAGCTCTATATAAATTGCTCGAACATTTCGGCTACAAAACGCGCGATAAATCCGCACAATCTAATATCTACATCGTAAATTATTTTCACATCCAATGTTCCGTAAGAAATAAAATGTATTTTCTGAGGCGACGCAGGCTCGAGCGCATATAAACTGTCCTGGTTTATATTTGAAGGTTTATTACTGGAATAAAATTGCCCACACTCGAAGATCCAACACGATCGGAACGAAGATTTTTCCGGTGGTGCTTTATGGGTTCGATACGACGATTTTAATTTCGTTAATATCTTTCGTAACACTTGTTGCACAAAATTACCAAATTATTTTTTTGTCATAAAGGGAATTGTCACAGAATTGTTTATTTATGTCGATAAAAAGATATCGTAAATATTTTTAATATATAGATAAGTCTATAAAACGAAAACTTTTCCCCATTGAAAATAATTATTCAGAGAGACTAGGCGTTGAATACGACCTGTGTGTGAAGTCATGAGCCACAAGTTCCTTTTTTCTGTGTAGTTTGGCCATGAATTAATTTAAACAATTACGACACTAAAAATAGTTAAAATTATGCCACTTACAGCAATTAATGCTGCAAATTGTTTTAAAAACGTTATGTTTGTAAAAGTATTTATAATCTATTACGAGACTTTTGTTAAGTTACAGATATTTTCGATTCGATCGCTATAATTACTATGGCAATGATTTCTATAGATCAGTGGCGGATTTAAGAATTGTTCAAGGGGGAGAAGGAAAATGGAATCGCAATTTAAATTGATGTAGACTGGCACCAAGTCACGCAAAACGTTACATTTACACGGCGCACGTCACATATCCCATAAAGTGTTTTTGAAAGATCAAAGCGGAACATTGCGCGCACCAGATGCTGAACGCCGAACACTTGTAAAAGGTTAACAACTGCATGCAGGAAACGTGGACGATTTCGTAACCAAACTAAAAACGAAAAAACTACGACGTGTAACTTAATATGTTTTCTTTATAAAAAGACAGTATGACGGACGGGCGCGGTCTTCATCAATGACACGCTTTTAATTGGTTTTAAACCCTTTGGTTTGATGATTGTTTACTTTTATCTGCCGACTTTCATAAAGGATCATCTTCAGTATTACGTTGTAAGAAATGTTAATTTACACATAAATGGCAGATTTCTCAGACCGGTTTTTGTTTTTCATTGCTCTAACTAGTTACAAAATGGCGTTAATGTTGCAAAAAAGTTATAAATTTTACGAATGTTTTGGAACACACTGTACAAATGGCACTTTGTGTCAATATTTAGGGGTATTTCCAATAATTTAATTTTTTCTTTAATGTTCAGTTACAAACAAGTTTAAGTAAACAACTTAACAACTAAAATATTGGTCCTTCGAGCCAAATACAGAAAGTATACCATAACCATCATCAGGCATCATTCTTATTTTTTAGGGTAAAGAGTATGTTTTATTTCTTTGAAAGGAATGTGAAATTCTATAAAAAAAAAATAGAAATTGTCAGTGCACGATGTTCATTTGTTTTTCAATGGCGACTTTGCATCACCAATAATAAATTAATACTAAAGTTATCAATACTACAATAATAACTTTTGCATAATTTCCAAGCATACGAAATATTTTAACTGTAAGCGTAATTGTTTCCATAATTTACAATTAAAAATTACTCAATAATAACAAAATTATAGTAGCAATTTCCGACAAAACGTATAAAACATAAAGATTCCCAAAATATGTGTTGGATTGGTTGCTTTTTTTCCGGTACGATTTTATGCTACATCAACCTAAAAATACTCCACATTAAAGCTTTTCGTATTGCTGTCGTTTTCGGTCGCATTTCTGATTGGTTAGAATGGTTTCTCGCAGCCAATTCCACCCATTCGAACATAACTGCAAAGGCCCCATTGTACGCGAAGCGAAACCGTGATATGCTTATAGAAATCCACTATAACTCGAAAATAATAATACGCCCCCCCGTTTTATCCCATGCCAGTCTTTACTTGACTCCGTCGAGGTGTGCAGTTGTATTTTTTTTTCCAACAAACATGGTACATATTTTAAATTTTATTTAACATCAATTAATTTGCACTAACCAATTTCGTTTGTTATATTTTTGATTTACCACTTTTGATCAAAACATTGATATTTTATTTTCATACATATTTGAAAATTTTTAGTCCCAAATTTTCATCAAGAACTAGTGAACTTTTTTTTTTCAACGTAAATTATAAACATATTTTTCATATTTATATTATTCAAAGTAAATTCGAAATGTGTTATTTCAAAATGAATATATTTTTAAAGTCGTAGAAAACAAAAAACGCAATGTTTATTTTGAAAAATTAAGGTAATACAAACCTTACATTCAAACCACACGATTATACGTAAATAGAATAAAATTTATATCTGGTGTATCAGCAGGATTTCACATCTGGAAAATCTAAAAGAATTTTATTTAAATTTACGTCGTATTATTCTATTTAATTTTTTTAAATAAACAATTTAAAAAAAATTTCCAAAACGCAAAATAATTTATTTTATTTTTTACCAAATTTAGTTACATAACTTTTGAAAAATATTATTAATTATATTATTATTTTGGTTCAAAGTAGATAATTTTATTTGTGCAAATTAATTGAATTATTCTTACAATTATTGTTACTATTAGCATTTTTTTAAATAATGTATTATCCTGATATTTACATTTTTCAAACGATTTCTTCACTTTATTTATCTCACACAACATGTTTTCTTTTTGTTCCTTTTTTCATTATCCTTTCCTAACTTATCATGTTTTAATCTATTCTATTCATTCTCATATTAAATATTTCAAAGTTACAAATTACGAATATTTAAATCTACCAATCAAAATATATACAGGGTGATTCTGAAATATTTTATTTCTGAGTAAAATATATTCTTTTGCAACATTCCATTCCCGCCAAACGAAGCTACTTTTGAACACGACGCACATAAAATGGCTACATGGTCGTATTTAGAATGCTCATATAAAAAAATTACATTTTCCGAAAATTAGAAAGATAGGACCGCCGTTTTTGCGGATTTGGATTTGGGCCAAGGTCAGCTATCACTTATTAAAAAAGTGGGACCTGTTTCAGAATGAGCCTGTATCTGCTGTAATAGTAACCAAACTAAATTAAAGCAAATAGATACACATGTATTACATTTGCTTCAAACAAATCAAGAAATTTTAAGCATTTACTGTAAAATACACAATATTGGATTCGAGCCAGTTGAATGAAAATCCCCATTAAGACAAAATTAATTATTTTAAATGGCACATAAAATTCATGCATAAGAAATAGAATTAATAAATAATTTATAATGGTTTCGTGGCCGCGGCCAAACGACCAAACTTTAAAAAACTTGTTGTCATATTTCTACGCTTCGATTAATATTTAAAATAGTTTCATTTAATGACCCAGGTTAAGAGACTAATGTTATGTTTTTTTTTGTGTAACAGGATGAACTACCACCAGAACAACTTGCTGGTAAGTAACGAAAAAATTAAAAT
This sequence comes from Lethrus apterus, assembly GCA_018397195.1. NCBI lineage: Eukaryota > Metazoa > Arthropoda > Insecta > Coleoptera > Geotrupidae > Lethrus > Lethrus apterus. The sequence goes on along the minus strand of JAFFZR010019043.1, from coordinate 37,962 downwards.
AAAAAAAAATTAATCAACATGTACGCGTTTTTCTTTCATTTTGAATTGCTGATAAGTTTGAGATTTTGAAATGATTTCTAACGTGGATCGTTTTTTCAAAATGAATCAAAAAACGAAAAAATTCGAAAATTGTCAGAATAGTTTGAAAGGTAAGTGAATGAGGAAATGTGAAAAAAATTGAAAAATTCAAACAAACAAATTAATGGATTGAAATTTTTCTATAAATTGTCGTGCAGAACACTGGACAAGTCAAAAATACTCAGCGAATAAATTCAACAGTTTGTGAATTATTCAGGACACCATTTTATAATAATAATTACGTCTTTAGAAATTTTTGTCTAATCTATAAAAAAAATCTACAAGGATTGGTCAAAATCTGGAATTGAAGAAAATAAGAGCAAATTCTATATGAATAAAATCGTATTTTTGAAAGATATATTTTAACGATGCTTTGAATAATGGAATACAAGGTGGAAGGTCCATTTAAAATTGATTGGAAATTTTGAAATAAGGCGGGAAGGGAATCCATGACATTACAAAGAAATTTATAACATTTGGAATAATATTTAACAATAATGAATATAAAAATGAAAAAAAGAATATAAACAAATCCTACATGGAAACAATTTTGAAATGGGATACAAAGAATTATGAAATTTGTTAGACAAAAATGCTGAAATAAGGCGTAGGAATCTATAGAATTATATAAAAAGAACAAGCCAATAAAAATAAAAACGCAGCCATAAAACAAATACCTAACAAATTTGAAAATTTGTTGAAAATGTTCACCTCCATATCATGTATTTGCAAACTTCAGACACGAAAAAATTTTCATCAAAACTTAAAGAAATTCGAATGGATAAAGAGCCAGAGTAGGACAGTAGCGTAATCAGAAATTTAGCCAAAGGGGTATAACTGTAATTTATAGTTACATAAAGTGAGGATCGTCTGGGGGGTAATACGTAGGGGATGGAGGGGCACATTCAACCAATTTCAACCAATTTCAACAAAATCAATGGTAACTGTTTAATAGACAAAATATATTGCGGTTTTGGGATTTGGTGGGGTACCATTAAAAAATTCGCATTTTGAAAAAATTTTCAAATAGAGTAATCATGAATTTAGTGTAATTTTAAAAATCTTTGCAAATGGTTCAATCTGCCCAACGTGTGATCGAATGTGTCCCCTGATAAATTTTACATGAAAATTTGTTTTTTCGAATTGTAAATTAGTTATAAAAAATGTTTTCCCAACAACACCAATTGCACACTTCCCCCTGCATATTTATGATCACAACATACTTAAAAATAATGTTGTGATGATAAATGTGCAGGTGGAAGTGTGCAATTATTGCTGTTGCTGGGAAAACATTTTTTTATATTTTATAATAACGAATAATGCGCCCCCAGGTTGAATGTGATTTTTACCAAAAATATATTTTAAAATTCGAAATAATAAAGAAATTTAGCTTGTAGTTCCTACAAAAGTTAACTTTTTGAAATAAGTACTCTGAGTGAAAAACCAATAATGTATTATATTCTAAATAATGTTCAATAGGATATACTAAACAATATACAATTTTCTTCATGATAATAACATTTTCTATTTCTTTTTTTTTAACAAAAACCAAAAAATTTCTAAAGCAGATTTTTTGATAAATAAAAGAAAAATCTTGCAAATGTTTAACATATTGAATTTTTATTTCAAGGTTCACGTGCCTTATGCAAAATGAAACCTTGACTGTACGGTCGAAACGGAATAAAATTTCCCGGACGCGATAAAATAAACTGCACTTCCGCGCCAACAGTAAACATAAAATTCGGGGCATTTTGTAATCCGGCAAATTCAAAGTCGCACAGTTTTCCTCGTAGTGGGAGTACGGTTCACGATGAAAATGTTTTGATCTGTGGTGCAGCTGTTCCATTAGCAAACACCGTGACGAGCTATTCTTGTACCGACTGTGTATGTCCACTTCATAAACGGGGAGCAGCAGTACGTACAACATTCGATGCACGCCATTAAATCCAATCTAAATTTAAGACAATCGCTCCGTGCTTCCGTTCACGCCTTCGCAAAATAGGAACGTTTACAGTCGATTTTCATTTCGGATTTTGAGCAACGATAATAAATCGTTTGCTCGTTTGCACACTTCAATATATTTATATGTACGAATGTTTTCAATTGGTCGAGCATGTTTAAATGGGGAACGTAAAGATTTATTTTTTGTATTTCTTTGACCGATTGATTTAGTACAGAAGACTTGATTTATCACGAAATTAAAGAAATTCCATTATCCTGCCAGTATTTCAAGCAACCAATTATGTTCTGAATATTGTCGGATGAGAACAAAGCTTCGTCAGAAAATCCTAGATAATTGGACTATTTATACACAAACTACAACAAGGCATATTGTGTGCAGCTCGTAAACATATTTGTTTTTCAAATTGTTTATGTGTAGAAAAGAAACGACGTAAATGCAAAATGCGCTGCTTCATTTCACAAACAAGATCAAATTGTCAACAACTGAAAAGAAAAATAAGTTTGATGGAAAGAAGAGTTATTAAGGGAAGTACATATAAGTAAAGAAATTATAAAAAGTCTGTAAAAAATATGTTGGAAATCTAACGTAATAAAAAGTAATACAATAAATACGATAAAAAGAAATGGAGAATTTACAAAACGATTCCAAAGTAAAGGAAGTGTGAATTTAAAAAAATGGCTTTAATGGCTTAAACCTAGATTTAAATGGCGTAAAAAATTAAGAAATTAAAACAAAAATTATTGAAAAGATTGCAAAATTTTCTTGTTATCGAGACCATTGAACCTAATTCTTAATAGTTTGGAAATTATAGATGAAAGAAAACTTTTCGTTAAGAGGTGTACACTTCGTTCCTTGTCATATCTCTTCTGGTCTTCCCTTCTATTTTTCTCAAAAACCTCATTTCTGTAGAGTTTATTCTACTTTTGTCCATTCCATTCCATTTCATCCAAATTTTTGTTTAACTACATTTATAGTGTAAAATGTAAGGTTTTGGTTTCGAAGAATATGGTTGTATGAGACATGGCATTCGTTGGAAAAACAGACAATCTTGAAAACAGGGGCTATAATGAAGGAGTTTTACAGAAGAGGATCAGGGCCAGATGTTTTTTTCAGTCATCATTCATCGCAATAGGAGTATTATGAAGGAATCTGACAAAACTTGATCATAACTAGAAGATTATTTACGTTTACGTATTTTTAAAAAATCATCAAAATTAACCATCAGTTTTATAAAATTTTATAATTTGTTTGGTAAGTCTATGACAATTTTTATATTGATTTTATTTACTATGATAAAATTTAAAACCATTATTGTCATGTTAACAGGTGAGATGTGAACTTAGTTCGAACATAAATTCGCAAAAACGACGGTTCTAAAAGTATGTCAAAGCTGTGTGGATTAAATAATTTTTTTTTTTTTGACATAGATTGTAATTTTTGTATGTACATAGATAGAAACTTTGAAGCCTTTGCATCGCATCTTAAAGTTTGCGCAAAATAAACAGTTAAGTCGTAAACTTGTAGATTTAAAATGAAGATACCGTCGTTCATTAATGAATTTAAAAAAACCGTATTCGAGTTCTAACATACAATTAAGTTTATCCTTTACAAAATAGAAAATTATTTATTTGTAAATAATTTTCTAACCAACTCGGTCGGTTAAAAATAACGATGATAGGCGACATCTGTTAACACTTCAAACATAGAAAATGCAAACTTCATCTTGGCGTGATTTGTTGTGATGACATATTTGCAAAAGTACAGAAAAATTGACCTAAAATACATAAATCCAATTGGCGTTTCACACATACAAAAAAATTAACCCTTGGATATTTTTATTCCAAATAAACTGATTTAACTGATTAATATTTCAAGCGCAATAGCCAAAAATGATTATTCCAAATAAACTGATTTAACTGATTAATATTCCAAGCGCAATAACCAAAAATGAATTCAATAAACTCAGAAGAATTTAAAATACATACAACACCAACAAATCTTAAACGTGAAGTTGTGCAACTTAACACGAAAATAGATGGCTTCCAATTAAAATTTTCGAGCAATATCGTTCATTGCGAGTCCGTCGACCTCTTCCGACATTTGCCAGATGTTGCGAAATCGTCGCCTTTATAAAATTTATATATGTAAACCGCAAAGATTTGATCCGAACGTTTCCGTTTCAGTGTTGAAGAAGGCCTTCGAAGCTTTCGACAGTCAGAAGTCCGGAAGCATACCATGTGATATGGTCGGTGACATCCTTCGTCTTATGGGTCAACCGTACGACAAGAAAATCTTACAGGAACTTATCGAAGAAGTCGATGCCGACAGTAAGTCTTAAAGCTCATGATTATTGTTAATTAGTTTCAAAAAATTTGTCAGGAATTTTTATTATTTATAAATATTGACTTTGCTTGCTAAAAGTTTATCAGTTTTGTAAAATCATCCTTCAAGGATAATGATCTGATCCAGTTGGGAAAATTGGCTATGCATCAAATTTTTGGTGAAAATTGGTGCCATTCAAAATCCGCAAAAACGGTGGTTTAATCTTCAAGCCCGTCATAATTGTTGAAAATAGCTCCTTTATGGGAAACACAACATTTTCTTTATTTACACATACCATAAAAAAGTCACATAATCAACAATCATCAGAAATATAGACATATAGGAATTATTTATATGATAATTTCTTGCAGAGTCTGGACGTTTGGAATTCGAAGAATTCGTAACATTAGCCGCTAAGTTCATAGTTGAAGAGGACGATGAAGCCATGCAAAAGGAACTTAAGGAAGCTTTCCGTCTCTACGACAAAGAAGGTACGTGTCTTCTATCGAAAAAATATAGGTTGGAAAAGGCAAGAGGAGGGCGCAATCGCTCCTTAATTTCAATGATTTTTATGGCATTATCCATCTATCCATATATCGTTCAATCTTCAATCTTACCTACAAAGCTGCTGCAAACATTTCTGATATAAAACTTGTTTAAATCAGGCAAACAAACAAACAAAATTAATTCACTATTTTTAGTATTCATTCATTTTTAGAATGACGAATAAATTTAATTCATATTTTGGATTAATTTCACGCACACAAAATCAAAAATCTTTGGCACAATCATCACGCAACTTGCGATATCAAATGAACACCACACCTATTTCAATTGGCATTCGCTCGCGATTCCTTATATTTGCAATCAACAAATATAAACGTAGATAACGCTGGTTTATTAATCGGCGGATTTTTTGGCCGACCGTCAAAATTTTCAATTGCACGCATACATAAAGTCGAAGATGGAGCGCGCTTGCCAAAAATTAAATTTACACGTTTCCATCATTTCGAGATTTTATTCGAGCGAGTTCGAATTAATAATTTTAATGGAGTTTATTTTCGAGACGGTGAGATTATAAATAGAAGATTTCGACAGACAAATATGATTTTTGTGAAGTACAGATGTTCAATGTGTCGCTGACTATGTCTATGATTGAATGAAAGTTTTGGAAAATTATCAAGAAATTTATTTTGGTTCAGGATTCAATTACATTTTATAAGGATACGTCTTAGTTATATTTCTACGTTTTTCAATTAGGGATATTTGGTATTTAAAAAAAATATATTTTTTTATTCTTAAAGTTATCATTTGTAATAAACCTTCCTCCACAATAATAATTAGTAAGAATAATAATTGAAAGTTATCGATGGCTAACATACAGGTTTAAAGATTAAAATTAAAGGCTTTTCTTTCAGTTTTGTAGGAAAAATCTTCATTTATTCATGTTTTGTGTCCAAGGGTTCATTCTTAGTGTTTAATCTTTGTTATTTAATCCTTTATGAATTCATGGGGAGCGTAAAGATTGTTATTTATTATTAATTCCATGGATTCAGAAAATAAACAAAATGCGAAAAATACGAACAATTCTTAATCATAGAATAAAAGTTAAAAAATTCTTGTACCATCAGAATTAATGGATTTGAAAGTCTTCAAATCAAGCTCGTGAACCAACGGGAAATCATGACCTACAAGTCTTCAAGTTTTAATGAGTTTTCGAATGTGAATGATACTTTAAATTCCATCAAATATCTAAAGGATGAGAGTTCAAAATTTAAGAATTAAGGAACACTGAATTCTGCCAGGGAGAGATTTTTAAGTATTTTGGAATATCTGAGCTTAGATTATTCATGACTTAAAGGAAATCAAATTAACAAGGCTTCAAGAAATAATGAGTTTCTTAGTGTGAATGATACTTTAAATTTCATTAAATCTACAATGGATAAAAAATTGAGAATGAGAGTTCAAGATTTAAGAATTAAAGAATAATTACTTGCGTGTGGATGACTGATTTGTAAGTATTTTGGAATGTCTAAGGTTAGATTATTCATGATGAGCCTTCAGTGGATACGTAATTATGCAAGATTAAGAAATGGAGTGAGGCAATATCTTCCAAGACTTTCTGAGATGTTGCTTTGTTGAAATGTGTTTAATGTTCAACAATATAGTATGACAAGTGCTCGGAACACTTTCAAATCTGACTATCCTGTAATTTCATGTCTATCAGTGTAATTGGCCAAATCGTCTCTTCCTTTTCTTCATGCCAGACACATATCTCTAATGATATAATTTGCTTTCTAAAAAAATGTTGTGAAATCTGCGAATTCTATAGTTTCTTCCAAATTTCATCGCTGCTTTAATATTTTTTCATTTTTAATTTAAATTAATATTTATTAAAAATAAACATAAATCCAATTTAAATCTTTGCCATCTGGACCTACTAGTCATCAATAGGTCGTAGGTCTTAAATTTGTATTTATTGACGTTCTTTTAATATTCGGCTTTCATTTGGCAGGAAACGGCTACATCAAAACGTCGTGTCTGAAGGAAATCCTGAGGGAATTGGACGATCAACTGACGGATCGCGAACTAGACATGATGATTGAAGAAATTGATACGGACGGCTCGGGAACGGTCGACTTTGATGGTAAACTTCACCAGCCACTCTTAAAATAAAACTCTATTTATAAGTTTACGATTCTTGTACTAAAACGATAAATATTCCCAATGTTTATAACACGTTGGTGTTTGTGACGTCAGTGTACGCGATTATTTTCCCAGCGGAAAATTTTCGACGAATTTTAACATTTTTTATTTCCATCTTTGAGGTTTTTTCTTCTTACAGAATTCATGGAGATGATGACAGGAGAATAAGGATATCGTTCAAGTGCGATCCGTGAACGAAAAGACAAATTGTACTCTCAACTAATAAAGGAAATCAGTGCATTTTATTATTCGAAAAATAAATACAGTGTGGAGATCAACAAAAAAAATACCATTTAGACATAAACCTTATAAACTATTCGTAACGTTAAAACACGACGTCAACTAAATTTTTTATTCCTGCATTCGTTTGTACCATCAGTGTCATCGTTTTTTAAAAAATACTTCTACGTATAAATCTATGTTTACAATTTGCATAAAATTTGGCACAGTTATATGAATAAATTTACGTTTTAAGTAACAAAGTTGTTTTGTCGTTTTTGTTTACATACAAAACCCTAAAATAACATAAAGATGAACGTTTAAATTTTAATAAACATCAATATTTTATTCAATTAAAAGATATCAGTTTACAATTAATTATGTTCAATAAAAAATACAATAATTATAAGAACTTCTCCCATACAAACATCATCATTACACTGAGTTCCTTCTAACATTGTACCTATGTACCATCACGATCATTGAGCTTCCCTCATAAGCACATTTTAACTTTCGTTTCGTCAATCAACAATCACCACGAAAATATGCATTCAAATTATTTTTAAATTGTTAAAATCAAGACGCTTTTGTTATTCACATCGAGAAATGGTAATATTGAATTTCTTATAATATACGATAAAGTTACACATTACATTATATTTCTTTCGGTAGGACAGAATATACCACATTTTATTATTTAACATATAAAGGCATAATGGTAATTACTAAACTATAACTACGACTAAAAAAATTATGTAAACTTCTGCGAAAGGTACTAGTTTATTTTTTTCTGTTTGGCAGAAACTCATGGCGCCAAATTTAAATTACGCTGTTGTGATTGGTTAATAACTGGTACGATTTAAGTTCTAAAATTTGAAAATCCTGCTAAACGGGTTGTGTCAATTCTATTTAACTCTTGAACTGTTGAAGTCTTGAACTCTCGTTGATTTTAGTTATTTTTTGTGTGTTGAAGAAGTTCTCTTTATTACTTGTTGCTTTTCTATATTCTTTCAAGTCATAAAAATTTTGTCTATGTAAGTCAGGTTCTGCCTCACAGGAAAAAATGAAGTATAGTCACAATTAAATTGGAAAAATAGTACATTGCCAACGAATCATACTAACGCTATTGAGCATTACTGGAAAAATTAAAAAACAAAATATAAATCAAATAAATCTTTTAATTCATAAAATGTATACAAAAAATATGAATTTAAAAAAAAGTTCCTCATATCTATAATTTTTAAAATCACAATAAAATGGTAAAATAATTCATTCTCATTTAGTGTTACCTATTCCATTAGAATACGCATAACTAAATGGTTTTAAATTATGGCATTACGGTAACTGTATAAATATATATATATATATATAATCGGTAACTGTATAAACTACTTAAAATACCGGGGAAATTCGTTCATGATCTCTCTGACTAATTTTTGATCACGTCTGCTTTGGTCTGATTCTTCACAAAAGATCCTAGTGAAACATTTCAATATATCCTCTTTTCTATGCAAGTGTTCTTCGTAACTTGTATTCCTCATCACTCGTCGACACAACTCCAAATATCGCCGCCTTTTCTATAAAAAAAAACTGCAATCGCAATACACAAAAAAAATAATTACCTTATCTCCTGGTGACAAATCTAACATATTTCTAACGATTATATCAATTAAAACTTTGATATCATTCGTATAAAATAAATTTCCAGTGTCTTCATTACCAAACAAATCATTAAATAATTTCAGCAAAGAATGTGGTGGAGCCGGCTGATGATCAAATATTCGAACAGGATCTTCTAATAAAAAAAACTAATATATGTGTTTCATAAAACATACAAAGTACAAACCTTCTCTGTTTAACAATAACAAAATTTTTTCCGTAAATATTTTTGCTACTTGTTTCTCAGACAATACTTTTATAAGCACGTTGTCGTTTAAGCACGTAAATTGCAAGTTATACGCAAGGAGAAAATGTAAAAACAAATCCGGTATTTGCTCATCAACGTCTGTATCCGGTGGGTATTCAATGTTACCGAGAATGAACGATATAAACGGAGCGCCCAAATATTCTAAAAGCAACATCAAAATAACGTTAACGTCAGCAGCCTGACTTACCAAAATGAGTAACGGGCATGGGTTCACCCATCGAAAATATCATTGTAAGTAATAACGAGGAGAAATTTAATTTTGCTGCATTCCTGGGACTTGTAATCATATCTCTAAAAATATATAAAGTTTAACATTTATACGATCATTTGTACATAAACTACCTTGCTATTTCTCCCGGAAGCACGGAATTAAGCATAATGGTCATGACAGTTTTATCTAAACTACACAATATACCAAACGCCTGTAAAAGTAACTGTCTAATAGACCATCGCACTTCCATCTGATAATATTGAATTAAGGTGTTTATCACAAGATAGTCTTGTTTGGAAACTACATGCTTTGTTATGCTACCATCAGCATTAGACTGGAATTTTATGATAGATTATTGTTAAACTTAAGAAATAAAACTTACAAGTATCGAGATTAATTCATTTAAATATTCTTTTATAACAGATTCATCCTCGTGCAACATCCAACTTCTTTGCTGAGAATCTTCTTTACATGAAGTCAATTCATTAAAAATAATTTTCAATCGACTAGCATCATGTGTTTGATCAATTTGTACTTTATCCAAGCTCAAAGATTGTTGAGAATGCGATAAAATTGTACTTAAATAAGGAAACACTGAAGCAGGTAAAAGTTCATGTAAACCTTGCACCACGGTAACTAAAGCAACACGAGACATTTCATGCGACAGTTTGGTATTAATTCGCACATTTTCAACTAAATCATACACAGACTGATGCGTAATAATGGGAGAAACTTTGGAAGAAAACGACGAATTAGAATGGACATTGTGTGTATTGGTGTCAGATTTTCTCCTATGTTCACGAACATAAATTTCATGAATATTTTCCATAGATTTCTTTAAACTATCTCGACTGGTTCCCATTTTATGTATCGGCTTTATCGGCTCTTCCAACATATCATTTCTTTTAATATCTGATGACAATGAACTGGAATTCGAACTGCATTTTGAAACGTTACCCTTGACACTTTCTAAATGTCCATCAGTTGTTCGAAACAATAAAGGAGGACCACTTTCCCCACCAACCGAATTATCCGAAACTTCGGGTAAATCCTCAATTTGTCTTTTCATCTCTTTCAATCGCAACAATAGTTCTTTTTTGTCACCAACGGCGTATTCAAGAGACATGTCGTGTCTCTTAACGTAGTCTATGCAGTGATCCAAATATTGCAGATAAAATGCAGGGCTTACGGTGACTTTTGAGACGTAGTTCGAAGGAATGAAACCCATTTCGCCCCGTTGATTCATCACTTCCCACCAATTTTTGTGCTTTGTATTCGTTTGATGTAAAATGAAATAATCGTTCGCTTTGAAACTCAACGTTTTTGCGTATGTTGCCCTGAAGTCGTACATGCTTCGCAACATATCCAAATTTCCTAAAATTTGAATTTTTTTGTACTACACTTTGTACAATATGTAAAACGTATTTAAAGCGTTAATTATAAATCAGTGGATGGAGATTAAATACGCTTTTATTTAATTATATTGTCACAAAGGGAGGCATTTAATTAATATTAATTGGTTCAATGAAATGTACAAATTTTACGTACCTAATTTAATCATAATATTGGACATTTTAAGCAATAGTGCAGCTGTTACATAAGTGAGGCAATATTATAATCTAATTATTTTAGAAAGTGTATCAAGAATCAACATTTAAAATAATGACAGATCTTTGTCACGCCTCTTTTTTGTTTATAAAAGCAAATTGTATCTTAGCTCAAAACCTTAATTTAGAAATTACCGACACAATTACATGAAAGATATCTAGATGGCGCTCCACTTTAATAATAATTTATGGTAGTAGATACAAGCAACAAAAAAATCAGGTTTTGTAAACATAAATTGTATATTTTAATAAAAATGTTGAAATTATTTTAAACCATAGTATGTATTAATTTAGATAAGATGGCCACTGAATTTTATTTTCAAATTTGGCCAAAGGAAACAGGCAGATATCTTGTGCTTATGGTACAGTGGTTTCGAGTCCTAAAACATTAGGGATCTAGATTAAACAAGTTGGGGATTAACAAATGTAAATGAAACTATAATTAAAAACATTTAATATATAAGACTGGAAGCCCAGTATTTATTTATAGTTATAAATATATATTTGTATACATATAAAACTTTATAACAAGAATATTAAAATATCTAAAACTAATTATCAAATTTGAAAAATGCAGATCTTGTCTTTCTTATTGTCCAGACAATGTTATTTAAACATATCGGTGTATATATAATATCAAATCTGTTAAAATTAAATAATATCTGTGACAATCATCATTGGATTAACGACATTAAACATGCATTTAAATGAATGTGTAAGAGTAATTATTAGGTTTTAATAATTGTCATTTTTAGTCAGTCGATTTTGCATAAAATTTACTTTAAAGCTACACAACGTATAATTCGAGATAAAAGATTCTAAATAAAACTTCAATATACGAATAAAATTAAGATTCACCAATTAGAGCAAGTAGACACTTTTTATAATCACCAGATGTGTCACCCTGAAACACAATAAAAATTAATATTCTAATAATAAAATAAATTAATTTAAAAAATGAGCAAAAAGATATGATATAGAATACTGTGCTTTATTTCATACTTTTATAGCATCCGCTAGAGTTTCTCCATATTGAGCCATGTAATTTGTTTTTATTTCCCCCATGTCGATTTCGCAACGTGTCACAATCACTCTAATCAATTTCCTGTCGTTCGTGCCGAATCCGGCGATGGCGTTGTGCAGACATTTCGCAAAGAACACCGGTTGGTTGCGAATTGATTGAACAATCGCCAAGAGACCATCTCTAGAATTTCCAGAGAACTCGTTATTGATGGCTTTCTCAAAGTCATGCCCTGTTACTTTGTAATATTCATCGAAAATAAGGCGCAGTTGGGCGTAGTTCCTTTGGCACAGCACCATATTGAAGGTTGATTCGTCAGTACCTAATCGAAGTTCACCTATAACATATATAATAAATTGAATGAAAGGAATGAAAGAAATGTGTTGGTACCTGCTCGGAGAAGTTGTCTGGCATCTTCTGCAGCCGCCGATGGGTTTGTGACCATACTTTCATCTCTGCAAGCATTGCATAAAGAAACCATCAATCGTTTGAATGTTCCTGAGGTGTCACCTTTAAGATCTTGTTCCAACGTTCGTCCATACACTAAAATTGAATAATATTAATTTATTCCAAAAGCGACCGTTTAAAATTCGTTGCAATAAAATATCTGACTTACTTGATTGGTAAGCCACACGTATTGTACGTATTTCATTATTCGATTTAGTGCACAGTACTTCGATTAAAACATCTTCATCTGTACCGAGGCCACTTATGGCGTCGTGCAATTCTTTCGCGTAGAATTGCGGTAATGGCGTCATGAGCGCAACCAACAAATCCTCGAATTTACCGCTCGTTTCACTCTTCAGATCTTTGACTAAGTCCTGCAAAAATTGTAAAAAAATATTTTAATCATAATTGAAGGGATTTCCGAACTGTGTAAAATTCAGTTCAACCTCGTTACACAAACTGATCCTATTTGCAACAGTTTGGAAAGCAACTTTAAAAATGTCGCAATTAAGAGTAAAAATTATTGAAATTTTGTTGTCGACACAATAAAATAAAATGTTGTATAAGATTTATTATACCTTTCCGTATAATGTTTTAAATTCGAGGGCAATTTGGAGTCTCTGGGCATTAGATCGTTTGGTCAGGACGCTGATGATGGTTTTCTCGTCGGTGCCGAAACCTTTCATAGCCTTCCTGAGCTTTTGTGCATCCGATTGTGCGTCGAACGGATGCGCAGGAACGACAGTTGGAGTCTGAAAAAATTACTTAACTTTATAGCTCTGTAAATTGATTGGCAAAAGATAGATAATATTATTTCATTCAGAAAAAGTTAAACCTAATAATAATCATGATAAACGCAGGGCAGCTGTCGCTGTGTTTTTTTACTGTATTTTTTTTAATTAACTTCATAGCTGAAACAGCGTTAATTCGGCTCCTGATTCCGACGTTTCGTCTGTTGTATGATGTACAAGGTACATCTTCAGGATTGGTTTTACGTCACATTAAAAAAGCTTAACGGATGTAATTGTCGCAATAAAACTAAGAGTTTGCGATGGATGAGAAATCATGCTGCAGATTATTTCAAAAAGTGTTTGTGAATTATTTATAGATACTCAGTAACAATATTTTAACAATTCTGTATATTCTTGAAATGCTCAAAAAAAAATCAATATGTTGCTTTGTGCTATCATCTACAATAAACGTCAAGATAGAACTGCCGTTTTTGTTAATTTCGATTTATCTACCGGCTGTTAAAAAAATTTCAAATATTAATTTAATTTAATAAAACGCTGACAACATATATCTCACCTTTCTTTGCTCAACACCATATCCGACATTATGAGAATATGCATTGGAATAGGACGCCGATGGAAGATATGAAGATGTTGGATATTTCGTGGTCATATTATGAGAGGGCAACGGCTGTGCTGCGGCATGCGAAGGTTGTCTAGGATAGGGTGCGCTACCACCGAATGGATAAGTGGTGGTTGTGGGATATTGTGTCCAATTTGACGAGTTTGTATGTGACGAAACTCCGCCGGGATAAGGCGTATTCGTTGGATAACCGGAACTGTGATAAGGTGACGATTGATTAGAGTAACTTCGGCTGGGCATGTAGACGGGAGCGTCAAAGCGAAACCCTAAATTTGGATAATCCGGTTGCCCGGGGGGATATGTATTGGGAGGATATTGTGCACCTCCTTGAGGATGTGGCTTGTGTGCCTAGAATTAAGAAATATAGTTAGTGTGGACTTTTGTGGAGGGTTGTTTGGAGTTTGTTAGTTGAGTATGGGGCTATCATGCTATTATTATACAGGGTCTTCCTTAAATAAGTGCAGATATTTTAATTGGTGATAGCTGACAATAGCACAACCCCAAATATTATGCAAAAATGACGGTCCTATGTTGAAAGGTGTGCCAGAAAAAAATATTTTAAAAATATTTAAAATTCTCTTTCACATAGATAAGATTTCTTTAAATGTATGCAAATTTTATTCCATGATAAGTCCAAAGCACAGCACTTTGGTCATTATGTTCATTGTTAAGTTTCGCGAACACCTGTATATTATTTTCACTTAAGTATTTTCTTTGTTTTCGACGTACTGTGGATAAACAGTGTAATGGAAACAAACCAAACTGTTACCCCATTACAAAATTACTACTAAAAATAATCTAGAAATATTACTTTATGTTTTACAAAAGATTTTATTATCAAAATAATTTCATGTGCGCGGTTTTTATTTTTAAATAATTCGTCAACGGACGACGACTCAAAATCTTAATTGGTTTTTATTGTACAGAAGAAGAAGCGATTACAATCATCCTATTGTGAGGATTTTATTAGTAAATTTGACATCATTTCGTACGTCACATCTGGAATATGCACGCCACTGGAATTACTATAATTTGTGTATGTTTCTGTATTATTATCAATTTCAAGGTCTGATGTTGTTTAAAACATTACTGTTTTCTTTTAAATAAAATAAATTTCTTACCTGAGGATATGGTGGATAACCTGGATAACTCATTTTTTCACTGATGGAAGTCTGGTTCAACCGAAACTTTTATACAAAAATAATATTTTGTTGTTTTATACTAACACTACCAACTATCGTTCAATACTGACGACTAAATTCTACGTCCTACGCAGAGACAAATACCACAGCAAATACGAAGTAGAATACTACGTCAAATAGAATGGTTATCGTACTCATTCTTTCATAAATGACGTTCGTCGACTATCTCTCTTTATGTTGTTGTTATCGTTAGGATTGTTAAGATTATAAATTATAAGGCATAACAGTGTTTATTTTAGGGGCTTTGTTATTATTATTATTAATATATATTTTCCAAATTTAATTGTTTTATTTAAAAGACCTTCTTATTCTCACAACGCCCCAAACGCCATATGGTGACATATTTACTTCCTAATAATTACGTTACCATTTCTTATCATGGTTTCAATTTTTTAATACAGAAAGTTGTTAAATTTTCCTTTTTGTAACATTTTGTTATATTTATTTATATGTGACGTGTGTCTGTAAACGGTTTGTGCTAAATTTAGTTGAATTACACCTTCGATCTAAAAAATGTGTGTTTCGTAATGTCGAGTCAGTGACGTTCGTATACAGGGAATTCCGTTTACATCAAAATGATTCATCGTTCATATGTGTCATTCGAATCGAATCGTATGACTATTAATAAATAAACAAAATGTATAAATTATCCCGGAATAATTCTTATTTGATAAAATGTTCGATATCAACTAGCGGTTTTGTTATCAATTTTTTAAGTACGGAAATCCAACAAATGTGTGCATATTAAATTTAAAATTTTTTACAAAAATACGTTAAAATGTTTAAAAAAATATTGTTATTATTATGATTATTGTTATTTTGTAATTTTATGTACAGTATGTTTTTGTTGTTTTTTTTGTGTGCACTCTTATTATTACTACTATTACTTTACGCTAAAAGTGCAGAAATCAAATTTCAAAATTGTTCAGGGGGGGGAAATGTAAATCAATTACATCGTAATCATAGTTGTATTGGAAATTATACACAAACGTTAATCATTTAATCAACTTCCTGTTTATAAAAATCAACAACAAAATAAATTTTTCAACCTTCAAATACATCATTTTGAAAGCATTTTCCGTGCAAAGAAAACAATATAATTTTTATAAGTCATATATTCAAAATATAACAAATACAACGTTAATACATATTAATACATTTATAAATAATTAAAAATTGATTGTTAAGAGGAAAAGTTTATTATTCACCAATTAGGGCTAAGAGGCATCGTTTGTAGTCTCCTGTTGTGTCACCCTGAAATACAAATTTACAAATTAAAATTAAATATTTAATGTGCATTTTGTTAGCATTTTTTTTATCTTGGTTTATTCTTTGAAAATAAATTGACATCGTTTACTTACAGTTATAGCATCAGCCAAGCTTTCTCCATATTTACTCGCATAAACCTGCTTAATATCGGCCATGTCGACTTCACAACGCGTTGCGCAAATCCTAATCAACTTCTGATCTTTGGTCCCAAGTCCAGATATAGCATCACGTATACATTTGGCAAAAAATAAAGGCCTACTTCTAACACATCTGACGATAGCCAAAAAAGCGTCTTCCGAATTACCAGAAAATTCGCTCCTTATCGTGTCCTCCATCTTACGACCGGACATTTTTTCATATTCCTCGAAAATCAATTGCAACTGGGAGTAATTCCTTTGACAGAGGATCATGTTGAACTCGGATTCGTCAGTTCCCCATTTCAATGTCCCTGCGCAAAAAAAAATCATCATTTCGAATTTGGAATCGTTTCAAACTTACCTGCTTCCATAAGTCTTTGTGCGTCTAACCTGGCTTCGCCGATGTTGGTGATCATGTTTTCATCCCTACCGGCGTTGCACAATGAAACCATGACACGTTTGAAAGTACCAGACGTGTCCGATCTCAAATCATCTTCCAAACAATTTCGGTATTCTAAATGAAAATTTTTAAATTGGCAAACAAATTTCTAAAACCAAACTACCGTTCTGATACGCGGCGCGAATCGTGCGAATTTCCGCGTTGGTTTTCGTACATAAAACTTCAATGAGGACGTCTTCGTCCGTGCCGAGTCCACTCATGGCTTCGCGTAGGTTTCGGGCATACAGCTGAGGTAAAGGTGTCATCAAAGCCACCAATAGTTTTTTAAAGTTTCCGCTCGTTTCGCTCTTTAAATCTTTAACCAGGTCCTTAAAAGGATAAATTGTAAATTTTATCGTAAATTTTTTATTCATACCTTTCCGTATAAAGTCTTAAAACTGACGGCGATTTCCATGCGTTGTGCGTTTGTTCTTCGAGTTAAGACGCCGATGATGGCCGGTTCGTCGGTTCCAAAACCTTTCATCGCTTTCCTTAAGATTTCGGCATCTGAAGTTGGATTAAATGGATTTGCTGGATGTACCGTTGGTCTTGCCTATTGTGATGTATTGTCATGTAGTAACATCATGTAGTATTGTCATGTAGTAACGTTTTTTTTTTTTTTTTTTATTTGCAACTTACCATTGCTTGTGGTTTGCCAACAGTTGTAGGTGGTATGTAGCTTGGACGCGTTTGTGCGTTGTTGCTATCTGTTTGTGTATGTGGGTAACCTTGAGGAGTTGATGGATACGTTCCTGCTGGATATGATGCTGGTGGATAAACTGCTTGACCACCGAATGGAGGTTGGGGATTTTGGGGTGGTTGATGATGTTGGGGGTATTGGTTATGTTGTGGTGATTGGTGATGTTGAGATGGTTGGTGATGTTGTGGTGGATAACTTTGGGGCATATAAATTGGGGCGTTCACTCCGAATCCCAAACTCGGTGGAAAAACACCACCTTGTTGAGGATAAGGTGCGGAATTGGATGGGTAGGGATAACCACCCCCCGGGGGATACGGTGGTCCTTGTGGATACGGCGGTTGATGGCCGCCGGGTCCCTGTAATCGATATTCTATTTTTATGCTTTTCCCGGTAAACATGATAAAATATATGCGTGGCGAGATAAGGTTAATGGGAATACATAGTTGGCAAACGAGAAAAATATTTGTTCTTCTGAGAATTACAGTTGTTTAATTAACGTAATAACAAAAAATTACGAACACGCAAACTGTTTTAAAAATGAAATTTATACATTTTTAAAAATTTTAAACATCGATGACAAATATCCTTAAGTGTCTTAAGGTCAAATCCTGGCCTACTTGATGGTAAGAATACTTTTAATTACATGTTACCTATAGAAACATGTTACCAGTGGCGGAGATATAAATTACTTCAATTCTTTAAAAAATTAATGCACGTTTGTTACCTTTTAAAATAACATTGGGGAATCTACATTATTATATAATTTACAAAAATTCAATTTTAACTTACTTGATGAGGAGGATATCCAGGGTAACTCATTTATATCCAATCTGTAAATACAAATTTATATTGAAATGATTCAATTTAACTACGCCACTGATAAAAGAAAATTGTAACTATTTTCAGTTTACAAATTATCAATTTATCACATGAGTCTGCAGTATGATTTATTATGTCAAGATTCTACAAATTACGCTATCAGTATCTGGAATTATTAATAAAAATAATAATAATCTGGAATTAATATTTTTAACAGGATCAAAATATTTGTTAGATAACGGAGTCAACAAAATTCGAGAATGTATGAATACGTAAATTCCAATAAATACAGTATGTTTGTGTAACGCTTTATAAAATTCATGTGACTGGAAATTTGCGATTGTTTTCCCTAATGAGAGAAAGTTATCTAGATCACGTTTTTTATACCATGACATGACATATTTTCTGTTACGTACGTGGAAAAATTTTATACAAAAAATATTTTAAATATAAAAAAATGTACAAAACTCATTATTTTTCGCTAACCACCATTTGAATCTCGCTTAGTTTCAGATATACTGAGTGCAAAATTTTCTACTCATTATTACATATTTTCATTAAAATGTAATGTCTGGCAAAAAAATAACAAGCGTATAGAGAACGTAATTCATCAAAAGTGATGAAAAATCAAATATTCGTAAACAAATATACTTCATTATTATTATTATTATTTGTAATAAATGCCCTACTTTTGCGATGCCACTGAACGTTTAAAATTACACGTTGTACGTTTAATTGTACATACGGCGCGTCACAATTTTAAAATATTTGGACAAAAGTGACTCATGGATACGTTCATGTCCAATTAGAGTGTATTATTCCAAAAAGTATGCAATTACTTACTTGATACGCCAACGTTGTTAACTGAAATCGAGTACAAGTCGCTTTCTAAGCACTTCAATGTTTACTGCCACATTATTTTCCTGTAGAGTATTTTTCGCGTCTGCGTGGATAAATTTTACAAATTGGCAGCACTGACGTTTTGTTTGACGGGGATACCTATCCGTGGAATTATAATTAAAAGCGATAAAAAAATTATGTAAATTAATAATAATAATAATAATAATGTTTTTTTTTAAACTAATAGTAATAACAATTAAAATTTTATTCTTGTTTGGAATGAATATGAGAATTGCTCCACTGGAGAAAATCCTCAAATAAAGGAAAAATCCTTTTGTCATTCAATTTCATTGTGACTTTGTCATCCGTTTTAAGCGAAAGCGCTTGCTATTTTTGAAATTTTTTATCGTAATAAATTATGCCAGTCTTTGTCCTTTTCTCAATTTCTTATGCGATTAATTTGGATTTTTTATTTAAAAATGAAATTTATCCCAACTATAAATATGAAGACTATGAAGACTGCATTTATACACCAAATGATTTTAACAGTTGAATCTTTTCCGTAGATTCTTCCTCTTATACAAAATACCATTCCTCATAGTAATAATATCAAACAACCTCACATACTTATTATCGAAGCTGAAAATTATCTAAAACTTTAACTGCCTTCAACCAAACCTCAGCATTTCTTCTATTATTCTTCCTTTTTTTACAGGTTTATGCTTAAAATTATTTGCTTCATCAATTTTCTATTCCTTTTTATAACTATTAGTTTTTTGCCATGTTTTTTTATATCAAAATTTTCGCCTCGTTTTCAATTCAAGCTTCAAAACAACTTGCCCACTTTTCCCTTGTTATTTTTTTCCACTGTAGAATGCGATCTCATAGTAATAAAAAAAAAAACGATTATTTTTGCATTAAATTTATTGAAAATTTAAGTGCACCATAGGATTTATTAAATTACAATAAAAATACAATAAATATAATTTTATGAATTTTGTATTAAATATTTAATATTCTCCGATGAGGGCCAACAGTCCTTTTTTGTAATCACCGGAAGTATCACCCTGAAAAACAATGTTTCATGCACATTAACAAATTTAATCATGAAATTGGTAATCAAACATAAACATTGGGCTAGTCACAAAATTTATTTATATACTTTATGAGTATTTTATTATTTGGCGCGTTTTCTTTCTTTTATTGTGTTGTTATTATTTTCTTAACGTTGCTTGTATTTTATTCTTGTCACTAAATTTTTTTATTAATATTATTATTAACATTATTTTTGTGTACAAATAGTTTCTCGGCAAAAATATTATTATCCGTTTTATACAACCATATAACAAATTTCACCATAGTAAGATTATTAATTTTAAATAATAATAATAATAATAATAATAATAGTTGTAAATCATATAACATAAAATTTACGAAACAATTTGTCAGACTCACACTAATTGCGTCAGCCAAGGATTCATCGTATTTATCCTCGTATTCAACTTTAATGTCACCCATATCGATTTCCGATCGGGTCACGCACACCCTTATCAATTTGGTGTCTTTTGTGCCGATACCTGCGATGGCGTTATTTATGCATTTGGCGAAAAACAAAGGTCTATTTTTGATGGATCTGACGATCGCCAAAAAGGCATCTTCGGAATTTCCGGAAAATTCGCTCTTGATCGTATCTTCTATGTCGCAGCCGGCCATCTTCTCGTATTCTTGAAAAATCAACTGAAGCTGGGCGTAATTACGCTGACATAAGATCATATTGAATGCGGATTCGTCCGTTCCCCATTGCAATTCACCTATAACAGCAATAAAAGAAATAGACTAAAGCAAGAAAATTGAATAAAAATTGAAATTACAAGATTTGGAGAGGAAGAATTGTAGATAAATTGGAAAAATTATAGGAATGAAGCAGGAGAATAAACGAAAACGGTTTATAACCTGCATCCATGAGACTTTGGGCATCTTCGAGTGCCGAGTCCAAATCCATCGACATGCTTTCATCTCTACTGGCGTTGCACATGGAAACCATAATTCGTCTGAAAGTCCCAGAAGTATCCGATACTAAATCATCTTCCAAAGAATTTCCATATTCTAAAATTAACGTGTACCTTTCAAGCAATTGAAAAAAACCTAAATTTACTGTTTTGATAGATTTCCCTTATGCTCTGAATTTCGGCGTTCGTTTTCGTGCATAAAATTTCTATGAGGGCATCCTCGTCGGTTCCGATACCGCTGATCGCTTCGTGTAAATGCTTCGCGTACAATTTTTCCAAAGGTGTCATCAAGGCAACCAACAACTCTTTGAAATTGCCGCTGGTCTCGCTCTTCAAGTCTTTGACGAGGTCCTGAAGGAGATTTTTAATATTTTTTTTGAATTTAGAAATTACACGTACTTTTCCGTAAAGGGTTTTAAATTGGTCGGCGATTTCCATACGTTGTGCGCACGTTCGTCGCGCCAAGACATCTATTATCGATTTTTCGTCCGTTCCTATTCCCTTCATTGCTGCCCTGAGCGTTTCAGCATCTGCTATTGGATCAAATGGGTCGGCGGGATACAAAGTTGGTGTGGTCTGTTAACATGAAAATCTATATATCAAAATAATAAATTATGTTTTTTTTTCAATAAATATTACGCTGGAGGAAAAAAATATGGTACAGAGGAAACTACGAGGTAAAGATCTGATGGCTTATACATCAAAATTTCGCTTTCTTTACGCTGAAGACAGAATCATCACAACTTTACATGCTTACAAATCTGAAAAGTGAACACTCAAATATAGATAGGAAAAGAGGGTTGGTGGGTCGAGAATGGAGAAGGAAAATAATCGATAAAAAGATCAAATATAGTTAATTTTGCAAAAAAGGACGGTGGTGGAAAAGCAAATTCAACAACATTTTTAAACGAAGAATGTTAATAATAAATAAGAATATTTAGATTTGGAATATCTAGGACCCCTTGAAGAAGCATTTTAAAGGATTGGATACCAAACACGTGAGAAAAAGATAACAACACACGTGAAGAAAAAAAATTTTGAAAATAAAAAAATGGAAAATTAAGATGTGAAAAAATATCGGTGATGAGGATGACAAAGGTGAATTTTGTTGTCTTATGACAGATTCCTTCAGAAATGAATTGTAGAAAATTATTTATCTAAAAAAATTTTAAAAAAGGCAAGGGATAGATAGATAACATTTCATAAAAAAAATCTCTAAATAATAATGATAATGATAAAGCTGAGTAAAGAAGTGGATTTGGAAATAAATGGGAGAAATTATTAAAAAATCATCAATGATTTCTTAAAGGGTTAAAAGGCCTAGAGGAGCATTTAATTTAAAAAAAATTAAAAAATTGCATGGAAAAACTTTTTAGATAAAATTTCATAAAAAAATCAATAAAACATAACACTGATAAGTAAATGGGTTTTAGAAAATTAAAAAAGAAAAAAAGCATCAATGATTTCTTAAAGGTTTAAAAAAATTAAAAAAAGGAAAATAATTTGTAAATTTGTAGATAAAATTTCATAAAAAATCTGTAAATAATAATAATAATAATAATGATAAAGTTGAGTAAAGGAGTGATGTCTTAAAGGGTTAAAGGGGTCTAACCCCTTTATTTATTATTTAATTTAAAAAAAAAATAAAAAAATTGCAAGGGAGAAATTACTTTATCTACTTTATAGATAAAATTTCATAAAATAATCAATAAATAATAATAATGATAAAGCTGAGTAAATGGGTTGATTCGGGAATTAATAGTAGAAAATTAAAAAAAAGCATTAATTTCTTTTAAAAAGAGGCTAAAAAGGACAAGGGGGAATAATTAAATTTGTAGATAAAATTTCGTAATAATAATAATGGATTTTTTAATTACAATTTTTACATTTTAATTTATAAAAATTGGGCGTACACTCAGGAGAATTGACAACAACACATCGATCACAGATAATCTTTGTAATTTATGTGGCGACATGAAGGTTGGGTCCAAAATCGATAATTTCAAGTGAAAGTAAACATTACATCTATGATAAACAAAGTGGCATAATTACTGCTTTGGTTCTTGCATATTTACTTGGGGAAAGTTGTGGCAAAGTAACTAATGTTCTTTGCCTGAAAGGTATCCAGACTTGCAAGTCTATATGGGGCAAACAAAGTTTAAAAAACAAAATTATAAAAATATAGGCAATGAATAATAAATATAACCTATACTCACCGGGTATGGATATCCAATGTAAATCATTTTAAGATCTGCAATAAATAATATTTACGTCAATAATAGGTAAAATTAAAAAAATTAACAAATCTAATATTGATATCAGAGAAAAATAAATGAATTAATAGTATATTAAAAAATGTTATGAATTATAATTATAAAAATTAATTTAAGATACAGAAATAGGGAAACAACGTTTCTAATTTTTTTTCCCTTATTTCCAAATGAAAATATCTGCATTATTACAAGAACGTACTTTAAAAATCAAAGATATTTATCGGAAAAATAATTTGTTGTAAAAACCCAATTGATTTCTACATTTTTAAATTCCTAATAACTACACAATTAAATAAAACCAAGGTCGTTAGACTACAGTTATTACTCAGTTTTTAAAAAAACCTTTGGAAAATTGGAGAATTTTCATAATAATCATAAAAAACACCAGTCGCAATTTTTTATTTTATTACACAATGAAGTTTTATCGCCACCGAGTTGTGACAAAACTGATAAGAAAAATTATGTAAGATTTTCCAGAGGAATCTAAATACAATTTTTGGCTCAAAAACAATTCGCATGGATCATTTTTATTTTCTACGATGACAATAACAATTTACGAACCGTTATGTTATTTACTTATGATGTGCAAACTTACATGTGCTGTGTTTCTTTTTTAGATGTATACACGTTTACCTCTAAGTTACAAGTAATTTAATTTAACCTAGCGCACTAATAATGTTTCTTTTCACTATGGCGACTGCGCAATTTTAAATATTTTATGCATTGGTATAGATAATCCTAGTCGATATTACATCTAATCTTGTGATCTATTTGTGTACGATTTTTTTATGATAACAATTATGAAAGCAAATAAATGTAAGTTTTAAAAAAAAGTTCCTATACCATTGTTGTGTAATAGTTAAATTTATGAATAACAGGGCCGGACTGAGGCTACTTCAGTGATCATCCCTCCATCTTAAAAAAATCTTTGCTTTCCTTGATAATTTCTTTGTTGTCTGGTTTTTTTTCATATTTATTTAATTTAATTTTTAAAAGCGATGCATAAAGTACCTTTTACACCAAAATTTTACCCACTTTATTTGTAGGATTGGAGGATGGGGTTCTTTGTCTTAAAATAGCCACACACCTCTGGGTATGTACTCCCACTACCATTTCTTTAAAGCTAATTTCTTTCTTTTTTAATTTTTTTTTTATTTATATGAAATGTACTCTGATTGAGCTTGTTAATGTTAATGGAAGACAATGGAAGAAAACTCCAATTGATACAGAAAATACTTTTATTTATGAGAAAATAAAACTTTATAAAGCAAAGACATTTTCACACAATTCATAAAATAAACAGGAATGCTGAAATATTTGGAATATTTTGTTCGAGTAGTGGAAGAGGAAATTTATAAATATTTCCTTCAATTTCAAGGCCTCAAATGTGCTTGCATATCCGACATTTATCTTTCACCAATCAGTGCCAACAATAACTTCTTGTAATGCCCGGAAGTGTCACCCTAAAATGTAAAACTTTGCACACAAACGTCATCGATTAATCAAACTTACTGAAATCGCATCCGCCAATGATTCTTCGTATTCCTCTCGATATGCATTTTTGATGTCCTCCATGTCGATCTCGCAACGAATCGCAACGATTCTTATCAACTGGTCGTCATCTGTCCCCAAATTGGCGACGGCTTTGTGCAGACATTTGGCAAAAAACATTGCGGGATCTCTAATCGATCGAACGATTGCCAAAAAGGCGTCTTCGCAATCACCAGAAAATTCACTTTTGATCGTCTCTTCCATATTTCTACCGGACATCGTTTCGTATTCGTCGAAGATCAACTGCAACTGGGCGAAATTACGTTGACAGAGAATCATGTTGAATGTTGATTCGTCGGTTCCCCATTGCATTTCGCCTGCTTCTAAAAGTTTTATGGCGTCCACTCGGGCTTTTTCCAAATTGGTACGCATGCTTTCATCCCTTGAAGCGTTGCACAGAGACACCATGACACGTCTGAAAGTACCCGAAGTCTCCGACATGAGATCTTCTTCCAAATTGCTGTGGTATTCTACAAGCTAAATTTTAATTATTTCAAACTTAACATATAACAAACCTACCGTTTTGGTAAACTTCCCGAATTTCACGAATTTCGTCATTGTATTTAGTACAAAGTATCTCGATCAAAATGTCTTCGTCGGTTCCGGTTCCACTCATCGCTTTGTGCAAACAATCGGCGTACAGCAAAGGTGTTGGTCGCATCAACGCCTTAATCAGATCTTTGAAACGTCCGCTAGTTTCACTCTTCAAATCTTTGAGCAAATCCTTAAATATTTAAATTATTGAATATAATTCATAAAAAAAATGAATTTACTTTTCCATATAGGGTTTTAAACTGTTCGGCGATTTCTTGGCGTTGATCGTTGGTTCTACGCGCCAAGACGTTGATGATGGATTTCTCGTCGGTTCCGAAACCCTTCATAGCTTTTCGCAAAACTTCGGCATCTTCGGCCGGATCGAAAGGATCGGCTGGATAAACCGTCGGCGTTAGCTATAAGGTTTATTTTTAATTATTAATTTCAGATGTTTTGTTGTAATTAAGATAAGTATAGTTTCAAAGTAACCTACGACAATAGCTTCTTCCTCTTCCTCTTCTTCGTGCGGTGCTACTTCATTAGTTGCGCAACTTTCAGCCTGAGCTTGTGATTCAACATGAGGATATGAGGTGTTAGGTGCGGGATATCCTCCTTGATGTGGATAATATCCAACTTGAGATGGTGGATAGCTTTGAGCTGGTGCATACGATTGTTGTGGTGGCGGATAATCTGGCGTATATCCATGTTGTGGATAACCAGACGGTGGAATATAACCTTGATTTGGTGGAGGATAGGTACCGGCTTCTGGTGGGTATGGTGCGTTGTTGGGAGGAAGATATGTTCCAGGTTGTGAGGGATATGGTGCTGAATTAGGAGGATATGGATAAGTTCCGGGTGGATATTGAACACCTGCTTGTGGATAAGGTGGTCCACCCGGTGCCTTAAAATTATTATTATTATTATTTTAATTATTTTGTTTTATTTTACTTACGCCTGGATACGGATAACCTGGATAACTCATCGCAAACTCTTCTTACTTAAACAAGACTTTAGAAAGTTGTAAAAACTAAAGAACAACAAATAATAAATGTTAACTTAAAAATCAAGTTTAAAAAAACTAATAAAAAAATAGAAAAAAAACAGCAATATAACGATACGATTATATCACGGGCTTTTCTTTCGGAATTTGATTTTTCCTTATTTCTTCATCATAACAGGCATATTTTTGAAAAAACAAATTTTTTTTGAATCTTGAATTATTATTTATTCTTGGCATTCATTGTAAAAAAATAAGAATGTGAAGAACCTTAAATAAGTGTTTTTCGATAATTAAATATTAAAATATAATCAAACCCCAATATATTGGCCCAACACTATGATCATACCTCGTTGTGATTATTATTATTATGTATAACATCAATTCAAGCAAAATTAAATGTTAAGTAATCAGTTTTTCCCACGAATGCCCACATATAATCGTGTTTTGCCTATTATTTTTCTTATTAACTGGGGGGAAATTTATTTTACACACAAATCTGATTAATTTTTCCATTGAAAGCCAGCCACGTACAGATTCGTGAAATAAGTTATATGGAAAATACATACATAAAATCAGAGCATAGTATGCATATGCAAAAGTAATTATTAACATCAACATCATCAATTGTTCTTTAGTCTTTTAAATTCAACAAATAAAAGAAAAAATGTTTAATCTGTATGATGGTTGGTTTTCAATACATTTTAAATAGAATTCACAAAATTTTTACTCACTTTGTTAGATATTTTGTATGCGACCGGTGCAGGTATTTCTTGTATTTTCGGCAACTGTTTCTGCTAATTTAATCACGAGGTCACCGGATGACGTGACGAGTCGTCCGCACTCTATACCGCTTTATTCTGTACTGGTTTCATTGTGGAATTAGGTTCGCTTCTTGTTTGAAGTTGTTAACGCCACGCATACAATTATAACACGTTGTATGTCTAGTTATTTACGTCATAAAGTTGTAATTTTATTTGCATGAAGGGAACTAATTTAATTCCTTCCATGTTGTTGCATAAATTGCTTCGATTACTAGAAATTACCCCCCACACACACACACAAATCATTTTATGTTTGACAAAATTTGTTATAAATTGCAAAAGCACTTTTTCTCCAAATATTTGCGTTCGTATCGTTGCTTCGTCCTCGTATATTTCCATAGGTTTGTTCAAACAGTTCCAAACGGTTCGAAATCGTTTCGAATCGTTTGTTGGAACAAACTTCATGTAATCATACCTATAACATGGTTTCCATTTTACGAATTAGTTCTTTCATTTTACAATTTTCTTTGTTTTTTTTTTTTTGGGGTATAAAGTATAACTTCTTTTTATTATTTTAACACGTTTATGGTAATTTTCCTACAAGGATATTGTTCCCTTCCCTTTTGGGTATGTATTCTTATTTATTATGTTTCCCACAATTGCTAATCATAAACCTTAGAACTGTTATATTTAATTTCTAATTAATGTAAGAAACATTAAAAAATTCTACAGTCTAAACTGTCAAGTATCAGTTTATTTTTTTTTTATCTCTGTAACTGTAAGTCCGGATAAAGATAACATTTATGATCGACTGTCGGGCTTTAAGTCTGACTCATGAAAATATAAAAATAAGAGTCACATTGTGTTATCTCTGGAATTTTCAGTGATTCTGCATAACAGTGCTTGGTAGAATGATGGATTGTGACAATAGGTGAAAAAGAAATTACAATCACTGCCATGAACATAAAGTCCAAACTTTCCGACTTTTCATTATTTCAAATATATTTTTTTAAATTTAATTACAACATGAAAACTGTCAGTGCAAAGCATTTATTTTTCATTAATAATTATACATTTGAATAATATGAATGCATCGACTTAACAACCGATAAGGGCCAATAAACAATATTTGTAGTCTTCCGTTGTATCATCCTGGAAATAAAACAATTATTAAGTTTTGAACTATCAATAAAAAAAAAATGTATACAAATTTAAAATTGGAATAGTGTTTTGAGTGGGACATAAATAAAGGTTCAGGATTAGGAATTCTTTTTATTGTTCCACGATTCTTGTCGACTATTTTTGTTATACGACACTGAATAATAAACCAAATTTAAACAAACTATTTTATTAAAAATATTCGTGTTGACAGCATCGATTATATATATATTTTAAGCGAGAAATTAATGTTGGAATCTACGCTAAACATTTATTTTGACGATACAAGCACATTTTATATTTGGTTTTTGTATGGAATGTAGCTGGAATGATTTAACAACCGAGAAGTGTCAATAAAGAGTATTTGAAATCTTCCGTTACGTCATCCTGAAAAGAAAATTATTATTAAATCATTCGACATGCTTATTAAGTTTTATAAATGAAATCAATGCCAACAAAATCACATCGATATGAATTATTCAAGATTATTGGAATTTAAATGACTATATTAATTGGAATATTACATTAAAAGGATTTCAATTGGAAAAGGATTCTTGTAAATAAAAGTAAGAACAAATGATAAAGAATAGAAAGAATTAGAGTAATCGGAAATAAAAAAATGGGGAATGATGAATAAAAGTGGTCTATATGGGCTTAAAAAAACAGGAGGTAATATCCAGTAAAGAGGAAAACTAATTTATACAAATACAGTCTGTTCTACAAAACGGGCCCAAGACTATAGCGACTTCGATTGTGATTTAATCATCAACAAACCATATATATTATTAAATGGGACAGTCTTAGCTACAACTTGGCGAAAAAATCCTTTTTTAAACACTTTCATTTGTTTGTTGCGACGTCACCGCCATTTTTTGAAAAACTGGTTTGAGCTAGTAGGCTGTTAAATCCGAAATTCTCGGGCACAAACAATTGGTGATAATAATCAAGCTAAAACAACTGCGTCGCTTATTTGACGTTTCAAAGTGCCGTTGATTATTAAATCACAATTGAAGTCGCTTGGGTCCGTTTTGTACAACAGACTGTATAACAATTTTTATCGAAAAAAAAGAAAATATCACACCCATAATAATAGAAAAAATCCAACAAACTTTTAACAACCGATAAGCGTCAACAAACAATAATTGAAATCTCCTGATGTGTCATCCTGCGAAAAAAAATGATTCAATTACATTCAAAGCTCTGTGAGATCACTTACAGCAATGGCGTCAGCCAATGATTTTTCATATTCCTTTTCGTAAGCTTCCTTGATGTCACCCATGTCTATTTCAGAACGCGTCACGACTATTCTGATCAACTTATCGTCGTCGGTACCCATTCCGGCGATGGCATCGTGAAGACACTTAGCGAAATACTTCGGACGATTTCTCATAGCTCTAACTATGGCCAAAAACGCATCTTCGGAATTGCCGGAGAATTCGCTCTTGATCGTTTCTTCGATGTCATTTCCCGACATTTCTTCGTATTCTTTAAATATCAAGTCGAGTTGGGCTGGATTTCTTTGACAGAGGATCATGTTGAACGTCGATTCGTCCGTTCCCCATTCTCCTTCGCCTGTTTGTATTAATTAATTATTGAAAATATAAACATGTGTGATATACATACCAGCTTCTAAAAGTTTGGAAGCATCTTCTTTGGCTGCCGCCTTGTCAGTTTCCATACTTTCATCTCTTGAAGCGTTGCACATAGAAACCATAATGCGTCTAAACGCACCGGATGTATCCGAAACCAAATCATCTTCCAACGAACTCTCATATTCTTTAAAAAAATTTAATTAAATTCCGGCGTAACATTTATCGATCTCAACTAACCAGCCTGATAAGTTTCCTTAATTACTTGAATGTCGTGATTGGTCATAGTGCACATAATTTCGATAAGGCAATCATCATCAGTTCCAGCACCGCTGACGGCTTTATTCAATAAATTGGCGTACAAAATATGCATTGGTTTTAACAAGGCGACCAGAATCTCTTCAAACTTTCCTCCGGTTTCGCTTGTGATGTCGTCCAAAAGATCCTAACGGAAATTTTTTTAAAAATTGGGCAATTTGAGCCACATGTCTTTACCTTTCCGTACATGGTCTTGAAATTTTCCACGATTTCCAAACGTTGACTGAGAGTTCTCCTGGCTAGAATATCAACGATGGATCTTTCATCAGTACCGATGCCTTTCATTGCAGCTCTGAGGATTTCGGCATCGGCCACCGGATCGAAAGGATCGGCTGGGTAAACCGTTGGGGTTCTCTATAAATTTTTTTGAATTTGTTTAGATCAATTTCTATAGCTTTATAAATTCAAGAAAGCAATTTAAAATTACATTCCCTTTTAGTATTTTACTATAAGGAATAATTCATAGTTTGTCGTGATCAGAATTAATTAAACTGTCTTCGATAAATGACTGCCAATAACGGGACAGCGTGTAAATAACAAAAGACGTAATTGGGTCAAACGTATTTCCGACGAAGTTCGACGTCAACGAACTTCGCCTTTTCCACAAGAAAATCAATATTGAGGGATTTTTGTTGTCTGTCTTGGGTTTCGATTTGAAGGGAATGTATGAATTGCGTCGAATACATGAAAAATTATTTGTTAACTTACCATGTGAAAATATCCTGGCGAAGTCATTTTTTTTGGTTTTTCTTGTACTGAAACAATAATATTTGTAAATAATATTTAATACGTTTATTACATTACATTTTATATCAATTTTCAATCGTGATATTCAGTGTTATATAAAATACTTATTTTGAGTAATATTTTTTTTGGGTTGTGTGACGCATGGAAAATTTCTTTTGAGGAAATTAATAATCTTTCTCCACCCCTTCACTCTCTAGACTTACGCTCCATACGCAGCCTTCCTTTTTCTTCTTCTCCACAGTATTTTCCTGGGTTATTTTGCCATTCTTGCTTTCCCACATACGTACTTCGCTTATTTCTCAAAGTTTCCATTTGTGCTCATCGTGCATGCTTTTCCACTCATTTTTATAAAATTTTGCGAGGCTCAAATATCCTTTTTATTCGAAGAAAATTAGAATTTTATTTATAGTTCATCCGTAAGCAATGAATATTTTCCAATGGGATTTGAAAAATTGTTCAATAAGAAAAGTGGTAAAAAATTACATCTAGAAGAATGCATGTTCCAAGTGTTTTAGCCAAGAATTTAACGATCATTCCTATTTTAATTTTTCTGGCACATTGTTTCTTTCACACTTTCTCGCCTTTGCACAGCAAACAATCACAAACAAATGTGATAATTAATTTGTGCCCAATTTTTAAACCTCCATATGAGAATTATCGATCCATATTATTTCGAAATGCCATTTTAAAATAAATTTATAGGACAAATCCAATCAATAGAAGCAAAAATACAAATATTGATTAAATAAAATTCTCCAAATGAAATGCCAGGAAATTCTGGCATGAATTGATCAAGTCGTGTACTTTATGAAAATAAAAAAAACATTTGGTTTTTTTCAATTTGTATTTTGCGATCCATAAAAACTTGATCATGTGTGACTCTTTAATAGCAAAAATCGTCCTTGACAAAGTATTTTTTTTTTTTTTAAGTTTTGATGCTAAAATTAAGCAGTTATAAGTTGTAAAATTATTTATGCCTTTAATATTTTATATACAAGATAACAGTAACTTAACACTTGTGATAGGAATAAGTCACAGAATATTCACGATAATGATTCAAACTCGTTCGTCATATAATAATTCTTATAATTAACTTTATGTGCGATATATTACAGTACTTACGTGTAACGAAGAAAAAGGAATGTTATTTTTTTAGACGCAAAATAACTTAAGCACGAACTTATCGTTTATCTTCCACACCAACAACTAACACTGTTAATTTAACTGGTTGCAATCAAGTTGATATAGGAATGTAGCGACTGCGCTGATGCCACTGCTTGACTCATATTTTTCCTCCTTCTAGTCGACGTCTGCATGAAGCATTCAAACCATTCAAGTCAGAGATTGTGTCTTATGATTGTATCCAATTTGCTTGCATGAGTCACCGTTATAAACAATTTCGCAACTGCAAATTACGTTTTGTGTAAGACGTAACGGATTTCGAAATTAAAGGCGAGGAATTCGCGAGCACCGGTTGTTTTATTGATTCATTTAATTGTACGTAATTTTAGCTTTATTGTACAAGAATTTTTAAATGCTAAAATTTAAACAAGAGCAACTAATTTTCAAAAATTAAATTGCGAAAGAAATAAGTGCTGTATTTTGCAGATTGGATTAGCTCACCATTAAAATTATTGATTTCAAACTCATCCTATGTGATTTATCTCCGAGATGATTAATAAAACACAAAAATGGACTTTGGACAACAAATTGTTTAAAGATCTTCACGAAAATCAACCATTTAATTTGATGAAAATTAAATATAGTATTTTGGTTTAATTTATAAAATGGATGAAATTTAAAAAAAATTTTTTTTTTTTTTCATTGAAACCAAAACCCATTTAAAGTCAATAGTTTGCATAAATAATGACCAGAAGTGTTTTATTTTTCTCCAACCCAATCTTTTTTATTGTTTCGTTATATAAGAATTCGTTTTTTTTTTTTTGGAAAGTGGGAAACTAGACGACTGAATAAAAAGGGTGTAACAGAAACAAACCAATATGAACTTGATGAACAAACTCTACTTCAAATTTTCGATGATTCCACCGGCTTTCACTGCAATTCTCGACCTTTTATAGCACAATATGTTCTTTTCTTTTTTTATTTCATAGTTTATGATATTCAGCCATCCTTATATATAAATATAATATAAACACAATTTGTTGTTTTATGGACAATTTTGACAAAAACCAAACCAGGCTCAAAACAAGAGACACAAAGTCAGAAATTAAATTAACAATAAAACGCCCAATTTATTGTGATAAGATGTAGTTTTTCAATACAAAAAAAATGAAAAATAGACATTTAAAAAACATAATTATTTAACCTACAATGGACAGCAAACACTTTTTGTAATCACCTGATGTATCATCCTGTAAAAAGCAAAAAAATATTTCACCCGTTTAATTTATACACATACTCACTTGTATAAAATCCGACAGGCTTTTTCCAAATTTTTCCTCAAAAACCTCTTTTATGTCTCCTAAATCAATCTCAGATCTCGAAACGACTATCCTAATCAAACTCCTATCGTCAGTACCAATACCCTCCATGCTTTTATGCAACCGTTCAGCGAGAAAATCTATTTTATTCCTAACGCATTTCACCAGATCTAACAGTGTGTCTTTGGCCGTGCCCGAAAATTCATTGTCGATGGCCGTTTCAAAATTATGGCCGGTTAACTTTTCATATTCATCGAATATCAAACGCAGTTGGGGACGATTTCGTTGGCAGAGGATTTGATTGAAGGTAGATTCGTCCGTACCGTGGAATAATTCACCAGCTCTTAACAACGTCTGGGCATCCCTGTATGCTAATTCTTTATCAGTTTTTTCCGATTCATCACGATGACCCTAAAAATTTTGTTGTAATGTACAAGATCTTTAATAAAGTATAACTTACAGTTGCTAATGATACAAAGAGACGTTTTACAGTACCAGATGTGTCCCCTTTTAAATCGCTTTCTAAAGAAGATTGGTACACTGAAATAAATTTTTTTCTTATAATTAAACTATTTCAAAATATGTGCTCAGCTTCAACGATTTTACTAAAAGTGTATTTATAATATAAATGTAAATAGAACTGCAATTTTAGCGTTTTTTTTTTTTTTTTGTTAACATCAACTTTCATGGTTTAAAATGTCTGGACCCCAACCTTAGGAACATTGAAGTTTAAAAATATTATCTTCATTCATAAATTAAAAACATTATTATCTGGCTCTGAAACGTGATGCGCAATTGTTTTTTTTGTGTGGACCTTTGCAATCAGTGAAAAAAATCACTGCATCTTTGCTAATTTAACCGACTCTGTTGCCCTGATAATTTGAAACACCTGGTATATAAATAATCCACTAATTCTATACATAATCCAATTAGATTTTATTAAATGATGGATTGATAGGATTTAAAATTTGTTCAAGCTTGTTATTAATCTCCTTTTCAATGCCATTTTAAATACATTACTTAAGGTATTAAATAAAAGTAAAAAGGTGTTGGAAATTTAGAGAAAAATGACTGGATTTAAATGAATATTATACATCTTGATTAATTAATTACAATCTCAATGTCCAGGCAATTTTCTACATAAAAATCTGCAACAATTACAAGATATCAAAATTCACTAGAAATCTCTGGCTACAACGTTAATGCCAGATAGCAACCTCTGTTAGACATTGTTATTTTCATTAAAACAATGACACGAGCTACATCTATGTTAATAAATGTACATACCCTTCTTGCAAATTTCTATTTTTGTTCTTTAAATATGATACTTACATCCTTCATAAACCTCCCTAATTGCGATAATCTCATCATTAGTGTGAACCCCTAGAATTTCTACTAATGTACTTTCGTCAGTTCCCAACCCACTAATAGCCTTATGCAGTTGTTTAGCTTGGAATTCCTTGGGGTTCGTCATAAGCGCCACGATGACATCTTCAAAGTTGCCTCTCAATTCGCTTTTTAATTCTTTTATCAAATCCTTTCCGTACATCGTTTTAAACTCTTGCGCTATGAGTAATCTTTGAGTATTGTTTCGTTTTGTTATTATGTCGATTATGGCTTGTTCGTCAGAACCAAAACCTTTAAACGCTTCCTTCAACGCTTTGGCGTCGTCGACCGCATTAAAATTCGGGGCTGGTATCACCGTTGGCTGTAAATGTCCCATTAAATGTTAATGATAAAAAATGTTGGTATTTACTTACTTTTCCCATTGCTGGCTACACAAATTCAACGTTATTATTTGTAACGTCTCGATAGTAATTAACCAGCTCAACTTTTCCTTCCACGTCTATTTTGGATGTTGGCGCAAGCGTTGTAAATTCTCAGTCTCAAGGTTCGCGTGGGATTAACGGAATTTGATACAATTGTGACGTTTGTGATGGAATACGGCTTATTGTGGTTAGATTAGAATCAATGTCGCCAACATAACAAATTAAATATAGAATAAAGTTGTTATTAAAATACTGCATTTTGTGTTTAGATTATTTTAGATATTAACAACTTTTTATTATGGTAAATTCACTCCTATAGTGTGTGCTATAAAAAATTACATTTGGCTATACTGAATTTTCTATTAAATTTCATATAAAGTTCGTTTAAAAATATCATTGTTGCTTGCAGAAATAATGTTAATTTATCGTGAGTTATAATATGTTTGTTTACATATTCAAAACAATATACTTTTTATTAAATATTTTGAAAATGTTAATCAGGGTAGGTAACTGTAGGAAATTGACGTAACAAATTTGATGATACCACCACACTTACCAGATTAGAAACATTTATAATTTAAATTATTCGAAAAGCTTAACGACTCAAATTGGATTTTGTAAATTTTTCATAAATGAGATTTATAACGAGATTAACATTAAAAAAAAAGAGTTTGAAAAGTGGGATAAATGGTAGAGTCCCCATTTATCCCACTTTTCATATGTGTATTATAATTTTATCCACATATACATTTTATATACAGAATACAAATTTAATAAATTAACATTTCATATTTTTAATTGTTAAGAGATAATAATTATATTCAAGTAGTATGGTTACGAATTAAACTTTGTAAGAGCCACAATAGCAATAATCAATAAAAAATCAGTAAAATGTGTAATACAACTTTGAGGAAACAGATAGTTCCATAATGCTTTTTTTGATAATTAAAATTATAATGAAAAGAATGTCAACTTTTAAAATAATTTATTTCCTATCTTAACAATCAATGATACATTCTGAATCCAACTTTTTCTCGTTAAAGCTTAACGTTAACAAAAATTGAATTATCTAAGTTAGGAATTATCAATAGCGTTTCTACATGTTATTGTCAGAACTTGACCGCTTGTTCTACTCTTGTAACAGTTTTACTTGTCATATATGGCACGTAAAGATCTATCAGTTGTAATATTAGAACAATATATTATGTTATTGTATGTACATCATTTATAAAAATTGATAGACTTTTACGTTGTATTAATTGAAAATAGACAAGCGTAATTTTATCCACACAAATGAGTATTTAAAATTTATTAAATTTACAAAACATATTTTAAAAAGACCAATTT
Organism: Lethrus apterus; assembly: GCA_018397195.1. Taxonomy (NCBI): domain Eukaryota; kingdom Metazoa; phylum Arthropoda; class Insecta; order Coleoptera; family Geotrupidae; genus Lethrus; species Lethrus apterus. The sequence continues at coordinate 1,184 of JAFFZR010019043.1, read as the reverse complement.
AATGATATGATTTTATGGGTCTTTAGGATTGATCATAATAAATAAATAAATAAATAAATAAATAAATAAATAACTGATGACATATATTTAACGTATGAACAATACAATAAATTTTAGTCATGAAGCATTTTTTAGATTTTTTAATTATTATAATTATAATTATTACAATTGTCATTTCAATGTAATAAAATTTGAATATAATTTATAAATGTACTTGCACAAAATAATACATATTGTTTCTGATGTTTATAAGAAATAACAATTGATATTATTTTGTACAAGATTCATAAAGATTTTGCACAATTACTAATCACAATTTCATTATATATATACAAATATAAAGCGTTAGAAATACACTTAACTCTATGTACAATAAATCCAAACAAAATATACAAATTCTTTTATAAAATACCGATGATCTCCGATTGTTTTACAATGATGGTCTCCCAAGCAGTGTTTTAATTAATTTCGATTTATGGAGTTTGTCAGCAGCCGCGTGTTGAAGGCAGTGTTTAGTGTGCGCATATCCGAACAAGAAAATTTTGATATGCGTTTTTTTTAGACAGTTTTCGCCAAATACAAGCATGAACACTTTGCATTAAAGTTAAATTAATTGGCTTTGATTATGTACACCGTAGATTAAGTTTGGTATTTTTCCTCTTTTTTTATTTACACGAAGTCAGTCATTGTACAAAATGTATAGTCTGGTGGGTGGGAAAGTGACAATGCATTCTCTTTAAAATTATTTTCTTATGAATAGAATCTGACTTTAAAATCTGCATTTAAATTCGTAGCTAATTATTTGATACAAGCTGGTCAAATTTTGTAGTCGATTTCTTTTGAAAAATGAAAGTTTTCTTATTAAGAAACATGCCAAGTAAAAAAAAATGGCAAAAAGACAAATTTTTCGTCGTTAATGAAATAAATTCCATCAATTGAAAGATGTATTTCACATTTACAGGGCTGTAATTTAATAAATCAGAGAGCATGTTGTTTTTAGATTCTCCACTTCATTTTTTTTTACAGACAACCTCTACATATAAATTGCCACCTATCTTACCACCAGTTATAAAAGAATGCACCATTTACACATAACGAGAATTAATTTAAACTTCCTAAAATATGTACATATATACTTCGAATTCGCTACTTGTCTATTCTAAGTAATTCGTTATTTTATTATT
>JAFFZR010018740.1:0-10025 GCA_018397195.1 Lethrus apterus | reverse complement strand
AATATAACAAATGTCAAATATATTTATTGCTTGATAAAGATTACGAAACACATTTTTATATTTATTATATTTGGTGTGTTGTAATAAATATATTTTATTACACAACTTGCGTTTTAATTGGTTGCACGCTCAAGAAAAGAAAAAAAAAAAAAGATAAGTATTCTATCAACCAAGAATTTGACACTAATAATATTTTCTTTTAAGGTAACGTACCCTTTTTGTTCATGATACGACAAAATTTTACTAAGAAAAGTTGTTCAGGATTAGAAATTATGGCACTATACAAAATTTCAAGAAAATCTGCCCATTTTGGTTAAACCGTCATTTTTTAAATTAAACAAAATAAATTGTCCTATTTATAATAAATTTTAAATAATTTATTGTAGATCAATGTTATTATTACGTTTCGTAAGTTAAATTTGTTGTAAATATTATTTGCTTCGTTCAATGTTCTATAAATAATTTTTAATAAATACAATTTATTTTTTATCTAATAAATGACGGTTTAATCAAAGTCGGTAGATCTTCCTGAAATTTTGTATAGTGTCATAATTTCTAATCCTGAACAACTTTTCTTAGTAACATTTTGTCGTATCATGAACAAAAAGGGTACGTTACCTGAAAAGAAAATAGTTTTCGGGTCACTGTCAAGGCCGACTTGTTTTACAAAAACTGAAAACATTCTTAAAATTCTCTTCAAACCAAGCAGGACTGAATCCCATAACCTTAAAATAAAATTCAAAAATTTTTAGTCCATTTGTAACATCAATCCTGGGACACACTGTCTGTATTTTATGTTAAAATGCAAATTAAAATTTTTGAAGTTCATTGGCTTTTTCATATTTTCCATGCTAGATTTATTATTTTTTAATTTTCAAAGAAAGGTTTTTTTTTAAATGAAAAAGTACTAATTTTAATAGATTAATTAAACATGTTTTGAAAACAAATAATAGATATGAAATATTAAAAAAATAAAAGATTCAGCTATATACAAAACATTTCCAAAAATAAATTAAACATGGGAACTTTTTTACATTTCAATTTTTTGATTTTGTAAATTAAATCCGACCTGATTAGATCAAAAATTAATATGTAATTTTCAAGAAGGTCGGGATATACGGATATATTTTTAGAAATTTGGAATTTTTAATAAAAAAAATCCTCTTGGGATTTTTGATGTTTTCTAACAATTCCTAGTAAGAATATTACAAAAAATTGTACCATTGTTGTTAAAAAAAAAAATTAAAAAATGAGGAAACATTAATAGAAAATTATTGAACTTTCTTATTGATTTTCGACTGAGTAACTATTTTTTATTTTTTTCCAATTTTTGATTTCTCTGTACACGTTATATAAAATTAGATAACACATTTTAAGTACTTTATGTAATAAATAAAAAACAAGACGTAACTGCAACATCGAAAGTATAGATAAGTCCGTTATACAACGCCGCGCCGCGCGTCGATGTTTTAAAAATAAATCCGTCACGATCATCATCGATTTAATGTCGTATTTGTTTACGGAGATGCCCGCTAACAGAGGAGCGCTTCTTGCATAAACATAAAATTTCTCGATAATGAGAAATGTTAGATTTCATTCATGTTCGTTTTTCGCTTCTTGTGGAAAATCCACGAGAAGGGAAAGTTTTTGAAAAATTATTTCAATTAGGATTTATGGTTCTTATAAAAGGAAAATGTTTTGATGGAGACATTTAAAGTTGAAATGGAACACTTTCTTATTTATTAAGAACCGCCGTTTTTGTGGATTTGAATTCTACTTAATTCGATCCTGTTTGATTTACACTGAAGTGTTTACATTTTTCTTAATAATTAAAATTATGGATACAGAGAGAGAGAAAATTTGGGCGTGGAAATAAGAAAATAAAAAATTAATGTGAAAAAGATTGTCAAGAGGGAGCAACAAAAAAAATTATAAAATTACATTTTACAATTTTTGTTTTTTATAATTTTTTTTGTTGCTTGACAATCTTTTTCACAATAATTTTTTATTTTCTTATTTCCACGCCCAAATTTTCTCTCTCTCTGTATCCATAATTTTAATTATTAAGAAAAATGTAAAATCGGCTTTATACGTTGTTGTCCCTCAAGGTTCTACTTCGGGTCCTTTATCGTTTGTAAAACTCGGTAAAATCAGAATTTGCAACTAAATAACGTTACGTTCGTGTTGTGTTATGCAAATGGACGTCTGATACATTTTTGTAATTTTTTACAATTAACGGGAACGTTAAGGACAGTTACGTATTGCGAAAGAAAAACGTATAACGTTTCCCACATTAGTAATTGCCGACTTACATCACGTGAATTAAACGAACGTTTACGTCAACGGCAACACAACGGTTAAATACATTTTATTATTATTATTTATTATGCAATTCGTCGATATAAATAAATTAATATTCATGTTGGTAAGTGTGCAACACGTTCGCGAAATGCAGTTATTCCGGCGCGATTTCTTGGTGGAAGAAAAAATTCGTTTCAAAACGATTCTTTACGATATGTTATGTGTCCCTTTCATTGTTGGGTTGTTGCAAACGGTTCGTTCTTGCATAATGGATTTGCGATACTTTGCGTCATTATCACGGCGTCTATGCACGTTATTTTTGATTTTTTTAAATCATTTTTTCTAATTTTATTTATTTTTTAATTTTATTGATTTTTGTTTTTTATTTTCTCTCTATATTTTGTTATATTCTGTTTTATAAATACTATATTTTACGTTTTTATAAAAACAAACGATTCTATTTTCCAAATAAAACCGATTTTGTGTCATTTGCATCATATTATTATTATTGCTATATTTTTTTTATTTTTTTTTGTTTTCCGTTTATTATATATATATATTTTTTTAATTCTAAAATATGCCTCAACTCCTCCCTCGCACAATTCATCGCGATTCTACCCCCCCCCTCCCTCCCCCGCTATATAAGTTTTTGTTTTATTTTTGGAATTCGGTATATTTTTTATTTATCGATCCAACCTTTGGATTGCGTTTGTGTTTTTTTTTACATTTTATTGGATTAAACTACCGTGATTTAATAATAACAGTAATAATAATAATAATAACAATAATGATAAGGGCACGGAGTTCGCGAGCCTCCAAGTCCTTGCAAAAAAAAATTATAATGATAATACGCAGCACCATTGTCTTCGAACGCAGACTCGTCGGTGAAAGAGCCAATGATGTGGAAAATAACAATATTAATAATAATAAATGCAGAGTCATAAGTCATAACAACTGAAGCTTTTTCTACTTAAATTAAATGTTATATAAATTATAAAAAAATATTTAAAAAAATAAAATTCATAAAAATATAAAATTATAATAATAAACAATCATCATAATTTCCCTTATTGGTGTTATTTTTTTTTGCTCCGACGAACGATTTTCTCGGTTCCCATGGTTTTCATTGCGTCAGCGGCTGGGGGAGGGGGCTGGCGTTCTGTGAGATCCGATTGCGTAGAAATTGCGGAAAAAGCGAAACTCGATTTTTCCCTTTCGACGACGACGTTGATAAAATTTATTGAAAATCGAACGCGTTCGTCGTCGCTTGACATTGAAAAACGCGCATATAATTTTCTGCGATTACGCAACGACGACGCGACCTTGTTTACGACAAAACGCGAAACATATTTTAATGAGGTAAACTGGAGCGCGGTGACGTTTTATGGCTTTAAGGAGCGGTTTGGTCGCAAGGTCCGGAAAGATCGAAAACTTAGATTAAAAGTTGTAACTACAATTTAAAAAATATTTGGTACTTACTTCAGAATGACCCCGAAGTAAGTCCCACTATTTTAATAGGTGATATCTGACCGTAACCCAACCCTAAATACGCAAAAACGGGGGTCCTAAGTGTGCCTGAAAAAAATATTTTAGTTTTGAGTACCTAAAATATGAAAATTTGCAACATTTCATGTCATTCGCCCTAAAGATGATTTTCAACGCGACGCATATTGAAATGGAGACCGGACCGTACTTAGAACCGAAAGCTCTTTGTATGAGCTCTCGGTTTTAAGTACGGTCCGGTCTCCATTTTTCGAAAATTTAAAATGAAGCTGGGGCCGCCGTTTTTGCGGATTTGGATTTGGGTTAAGGTCAGCTATCACCTTGAAATAGTGGGATATATTTCATTTAATATATAATATAATATATAATATATTTCATTTAAAGATTATTAAATATTAAATAAAATAAATGTAAAGGTTAAAAGTTCCGCCCCTGATATTCTACGTTTTTTTGTTTACTTTGTTTTTGTTTCAATTAATTTCATTTTAATCGACAATAATACTTATTTATAATTTTTTTTTTTAAGATCGTTGTTCTCTGACTGTTGTCTATTTTTATTATTAAACTGTTTCCTCATTGTTAACTGTCTGTTCTCTTTCAAAAATTGTTTGAAATTTTATAAAATACTTAATACATATGAACTGTGAATTTGTTTTTGTAAACTGTAACTTTTTAACCATCCAGTTAACTTAGAAACTGTCGAAATAGTTTCCTGATTGGCGGAAAAGTTGAGTTGTCATGGTGATAGCGATGATACTACCTTAACAACGTGGTTAAAAGTTACAGAACGGACCTGAATAACTGTCAGTGGCAGATATTATATGTAAATGTGGATTTATTTAAAATTTGTATTAGCTGTGTGTTTTGCTATTTCTTTTTTTTCTATCATCCTTAGCATCAAATCATCGAATGTGTTTTTATACGAAACTTAAAAAATCATAATAATAATAAGCTTTACAGTTAAAGTACTTTTAACTGTCAACTATTAGACGACAGTTATGACCAATTCATTAAATATATGTACATGACCTAATGATTTCTTGTATTTCTTCGACGATTGCTTCCACAGCTATTGCAACAGATTTATAGGTAATTTTAAAATGTTTTCTTAGCTGTCTGCTTCGTAACTAAATTATATGTAAATATAACATTGTTTTTAACTGCCTGCTTTGTGTTAAAAAAACAACATGAAGCACTTTTTTGTATTTTTCTCATGGCTGTTTCGAAAGCTATCATAACTGTGTTAATGTAATTTTTAAATGTCTACTTCTTGTGAAAAAATTACAAATAATCATAAAGTATTTTTTTGGATTATTTTGACGGATACTTCGAAAGCTATAGGTAATAATTGGTTTATTTGTAAATTTAAACTTTAACTGTCCTATTCGAGGGGAAACATTGAAAAAATAATTATGAAGCATTTTTTTTTGATTTTTTGCTGCTTCTTGGCTAAAATAATAACAAATTTTTGAAAATTATTTTAATGGTTATTTCGGATTTGTATGTAAATTTTAAATGGTTTTTAACTGTCTGCTTCGTGCTAAGAAATAATCTTGAAGAATTTTAATTGGATTACGCTGAACACCTCTTTCGACAGCTATCATAACCCATTTGTCATTTTAAAATATTTTTAATTGTCTTTTTCATAGCATTGAAAAAATCGTAAAGGATTTTTTAAATTATTTTGACAGCTGTCTCGACAGCTATCTTAACTGATTTGTATGTAAATTTAAATGCCTTTTAACTGTGATTTTTGACATTTAAAAAAAAAAATGAAATCTGCAAACTTCACCGTTATTAATCATCTACGCCACTGGCTTACAACTACCGACATATTTGTGGTCTTACCGAGAATTATTTCTAATCTCGGTCTACGAAACCAATTCGATCCGACGTCTGCCATTGTGAATGGCGTGGCATGAAGCTATAACGATGCGTTCAATGCCAAGGGGTCATTCCCATGAGTCCGTTGCATTCCCAGACGATTATTTGATGACCGCGCGGTCGCTGTCGACGTTGTGCATCGCGTCGAATTCAGTTCGCATGTGGCGTAGGTTTGGGGTGGGAAATGGGTCCGTTTTATCGAGGGGACGTGCGTTTGTCACGAAGAACGGTTGTGTAAGTCCGATTGATCGAGTTAATTGGATAAATTGGTTTGTTTGTTCTCTCGTTAAAAGTTTTCTTTCGCTGTCTGTGTGTCGCGGTTATTATGTCATTCAGCGGCTCACTTTTATATTTTTACCATTGGTACAGGCAACACAACAATTTTTCGAAAATATTTTTATTTGGTCAGAAAATGTTCGAAAGAAAATTGGAAAATATCGAACTGTAAAATTGTGTAATCCAGCGTTTCTCAAAACTTTCCATTTATCGAAGTATCAGTGGTGTAGAAACTCACCCACGTTACTGAATTTCAAAATAACAAACATTACCAGAATTTTTTTTTCATCAAAAATTTTAAAGTAATTTTAAACATTTTTTTCAACATTTTTCTATTTGTTAAATCAAAAATGAAAATAAGAAATATATAAAATGTATAATACATAATTGTGTAGTTGAAAAAAAAAAATTCAACGGAAATCGTTTTTGATTTGCGTCGATGATTGCGCAGTGGTTCTCAAAATTTTCAAGCTTTTATGAAACGTCCCTCAAAGTACGGCCAAATCAGTGCGGTTAAAATGTCCATCATTAAAATTTTAATTTTTTTCTGTAAATTGTCAAAAAATGTCAAAATTTCACAGTTCACTCTCAACAACATACATACTTATTCATTTCTGTATTTTGTTGTTATTTCAGATCATGCCTTGCTCGACACAGAAGATCTGTTAGGCCTTGAACCGCGATATTGTCTTAGGTCAAGATACGCCGGACTAACGAGCAGAAATGGAATCGACGAAGCCCACATCGATAAAGTACGTATATCTTCGTGTTTACTCACAGATAGCGATAAGGCACGCACATTTAAATTAACGGGTCAGTGAACAAAAAAATCGTTTAACGAAACATTCGAATAACATAGGGGGCCTTGATTCGTTTTGTTTCGACACATTTAAATAGTTTCCTGGTTACGTAACTAACGCAATCTAATCTTAATATTCGAATTTTGTTCCATCGTTTTTTTTCCTTTGTAAGTGGGGAGTTCGTTGTGTTTTCAATGCGTCAAGGTTAATGTAAACAGAAAAGGTGTGCAGTCATAATTAAACGACCTTATTGAAAACCTTGTGGACAGGGACGTGCACTAAATTTTGCAAAAATATTTACATCGAAAATTCAATTCTCTCTATCTGGCATCGAAAGTTTCCTGTCCCCCCAATTAATCTTTATCGGAATAAAATAAAATATTTCAAGATATTTGATGGGGCATCTGATATCAACATTTTCCTGTCCCCCTAAAATTTTGTACCCCACAATTTCCATAAAATTATTGAACAGGTAGGTACATACTACATATTTTTATGAATTTAGTTACAAAATTAACGACAGAATCATCGATACTAGACATTTTCTGGTGGGGGGGGGGGGTCAAAAATGTAATAAAATGATTTGAAGGTTCAATAGAAAATTATGAATCACAATTTTATATTTTGCGATTTTTTTGTATAGAAAATTGCATCGTGCAAAAAATTGTCAAATTTTTATGAAATCCAAATATTTGTTTACATAGTATTGAATTTTTTTTGTTTTATAATTTTGGATCAAAATTTTGTAATAAGTTGTATTTTTTTCTGTAATTGTAATGTTATTTGCTAAGTGCCCCCTGTTTGAAACAAAATTTTTGGGTGGTTTTTTTTTTAAACATATAAAATTTGAGAAATACAATTTATAAATTTTTTATATATATTTTTTTGATTTTCTACATTTTCATGTATTTCTTTGTCACACTTTTATTTACAATTCGATCTTTATTTTTATTAGTTTATTAGTGCCCCCCCCCCCTAAATTATTTATTGCACTGGGTTTCATTCAACAACTCATTTTTATATTTTTTCGTGTTTTATTTGTTTTTTGTAATATTAAAAAAAAAATTATTTAAAAAAAATCATTACACCCCCGGTAGATTTTTTTCAGTATTTTTGGATTTAAATTATTTCCATATATGTATTTACTTATCGTCATGGTATTTTACCCCCCAAACCCTAGAAAAAATTTGGGATATTTTTTTAAATGAACCTAATACATTTTTATAGTGAATTTTGCGAGAAATTAAACCCAAAAAAAACCAGTAGTGAAAAGAATATTTTTTAAAATCAACCCCATGTCCATAACCAATTTTTTTGATGACGCAAACCATATTTAAAATTTGCTCCATTTTTATTTCACCTCAGACTTGTTCAAATAAAGCCGAGGACGCTTGTGTGTGTACACATTGTCTGAAGTAACAATGCGCGCCGAACACAAAGAAATTTCACACAAAAGCTCCCATGAAAAATTCCCCATCAAGGTTAAGCCGGTCTTTGAACGCATTTGTCAAACAAATCCAACATTTGGTATTATTGATTTTCGCGCCGTGGTCGCTACGTTTCGTCCATTTCCGCAAGCGACATCTTCAGGCGTGTTTAACTTTTTCCGGAAAGCCTACGATTTACGTCGATTTCTCATTTCAGATATTTCGAAGACTTTTAAGATCTTCGAAACGCACCAAACGCCTCCATAACGCGTCCTGCAAAAGAAAACCTCAACGAACGCCGGACGACGGAAATCCCTTCGATGCGGAAAACTGTTGCCAGATCGACCGATTGAAACACATCATCAATCGATTTTTCGTAAACGTGGGCTCCGCCAGAGGTGAGTTCGATTTTTCTCATCTGCCGATTTTTTACTGTTTCCATTTGTAGAGGAAGTGCTGAAGACGACGTGGAATCACGTAAACGTGTCCGATTTGGAGTGCATTTTGTGCAGTCAGTGTTACTTGGATCCGGTGACGACGGCTTGTGGACATACCTTTTGCAGGGGATGTCTGGCGAGGGTCTTAGATCACGGACTGGCGTGTCCTTTGTGCATGGCGTCTTTGGATGCGACCGAACAGTCCAGGGGGACCACCTATATTTTGGACCAGGCTTTGAAAATGCTCGTTCCGAGGGAATATGATGAACGATTGATGGCCAGTTGTCAGGAAATTCAACTTACTGATAAGGAATGTCAGGTACGCAACTCGGTTCTTTGGTTGGTTATGTATTTTTGGTCTTTAATTTTTCATTTCGGACGAAGCTAGTGGTCCATTAGAATAAGATTAAGTTCTAGATCTGAATTCCTGAGCTGAGTCTTTAAATTTTGTTATTGATCGATTTCTTAGATCTGTTGTTTTATTTCATAAAGTAAATTTTTAATTTTAGGTTGCCGTGTTCGTCTGTACGAACGCCTTTCCGGGCGTAGCCTGTCCCCTATACGTCTACGAACCGAGATATCGATTGTTGGCGCGAAGATGTCTCCAATCCGTGTCGAGACGTTTCGCGATGGTCGCCCGGACCGACAACGCCGAAAAATTTTCCTCCTACGGGACCATCTTGGAAGTCAAAGACGCCGTACATTTGCACGACGGACGTTCCATTTTGACGACGGTCGGGGTACGTCGATTTAAAGTGTTGGAAAAAGGCGAGGAGGTAAGGTCCCGAGGTGTTTGTGAAGTGCACGAAATAAAAAAAAATTACAGGACGGATACGACACTGCCAAGGTTCAGTACATTCGCGATAATGCGGTTCCGTCGGAACGGTTCCCCGAACTGATGACGTTGCATCAGAGGGTGTACAGCAAGGCGGCTCGATGGGTACGGTCGTTGACGCCGAGGGTCTTGGCCGAAGTTGAAAGTTCGATCGGACAGATGCCTTCACTCGAGAACGATTGGCCGAGTTTACCCGACGGTCCCGCTTGGGCTTGGTGGCTTATGCCTATTTTACCGTTGAGTTCGCAATTACAGGTACCTAATTTTTTCAGTTTGTAAAGAATTTCTTATAAATAAACACAAACAAAAAAAAATGTAGATATATACAGGGTGTTCAAAGTTATCTGCGCACTATTACTATATTCGTTATTTTTGGAGCTACAGAGTCGGTTAAATTAGCAAAGATACAGTGATTTTTCCGCTGATTACAATGCTTCACACAAAAAAACAATTGCGCATCACATTTCAGAGCCAACTCAGATAATTAAATTTTTTTAAATGGAACACCCTGTATATTTATGTAGCAGTCGGTAGAAAATGAAATTTTGCACAAAATCTTCTT
>JAFFZR010018738.1:0-10122 GCA_018397195.1 Lethrus apterus | reverse complement strand
GTTAAAAATATGTTTTATTTCAATTCGTTTTATTGAAATGTCACAAAGATTTGGAGGTTAATCTGTAGATTTAATATTTAACTCGCCCAAAATCTAGGGATTATTTTGTTCTCATGATTTAACTGGAGTTTAACCTTAACTTTGTTCGGTGAATTGCATTCTGAGTTTAACTGTCGATTTAATAGCAGGTTAAATAAAATCTATAGATTATAATAGTTAACTGACGTTGGTGAATACGGACATTAGACCATTAAGTTAGTCCCATTAGTTCCCTCCAGAGCGTCTTCCTACTCCTCAACCCAACCAACAGTGTCCATCAGAACTAAGAACCTTACTAGGCGAGGTATCGCTCAGCCTGGCCATATTCGGCCAGAAGTATGGATCTTCTTATCGATGCGAGCGCCGGGGATGGTGGGGATATTGAAATTGTGGTAACTACCGATCGTATTTTTTTAAATTAAATCAGTCACCGTTTCCTCTCTAATGCCCTGACTGTTTTATAGCACCCTTTGCTGGATAAGCAACTTTCGCAAAGCAAATATTAATAATAATAACGAGCAACACGCTCGTATTTCGAAATATACCCCGAAATATGGGCGTGTGATTTATTGCTTTTTGAAGGATAGACAGTAACCGATTTGGAGGGTTGCCGGGGCGTTCGTAAACGCCGCTTGCCCGGATCATCGGAGTGGCTAATTCGCATAGATAAGCGCGTCATTGAATGCACGCTGTTGCCCTTCGTTGACGTGAAACGCAAAGATGAAAGAAGTTGACGTGGGAAATTCGAGGCGTATTGACAGAGATTACGTAAATATCCGGGAGAGATCGCACGAGCACGAACATTGAATACGTCGGATTTGTTTCAACTATGAGGGTTATTTATTTTGAATCTTCTCAAATCCCAAAAAAAAAGTAACAAAATACAAAAATTTCAAAGCATAAAATGATAAATGTATCGATTTTAAATGACAGTATAATGAATATAAAAACTATTGATATGTATCGTTAATGCACAGTTAATTAAAGGTTATATCCAAGTGCTTCAATTTTACCTGAAATACAAAATATTTACACTTACATACACACACTAGTTATACGAGAAAACCCTTAGCTTACCTAAATAATTTCTAAAATAACAAGAAGAACAACAAACCATAACGATTTCAAAATATTAAAGGTAAACAAACTCGAAACTGTTGCCAATCTAAGAAAATACATTTTTGAAACGAACAATTTCAACGATTAATGAGCTTTCAATCACGATCCTTTCTGTTTACATTTTTTTTTTAATCAAATATTTACATTTACACTTTTTTTTAATATTCACACATAAATCCATCTTTAAATAATGGTAATAATCTCGGATATAATTGGAACATATTTACCTTTGGTATTTTCGCGTATCGTCCAGTGCGGGTGTCTCTAATGATGGCTATGTCCAGCAGGTCGCTCTCGTTGTTCTGATCTACCCAGTGAAGATAAAAACCGAGCCGATCGACCCTTAACGTGACTGGGGTGCCTACGCCCGAGTCCTGAAAAATAAATGAAAAACTTTGCATTTTGGAGTTTAAATTTCAGAATCGATGGTCATGGATATACTCACTACGAAACAACTCCTTGGTATCAACGTGTCATATTAATAGTGTTAATGCATACCATTTCAATGTATGTTAAATATTTTGCTTAAACAATTTAAAAAATGCAACCTTCAACAGTCAAATACAAAGATAATGACATATAACATAAATTCCATAATTAATCTAGAACATTTCTATTCGTAAAATAAGAAGGCAAAACATGGACGAAACTTAAACTATTTTCTAGTGAAAATATTATTTTATGAATGCAAGGATACTCCTAGGTGCTGTGAGTGATCTTGTTCAACATGAAAGTAACAATGATATACCACACGATATAGTCTCCATATACAGGTATTTTTTTATACTGTGTGGTGATAAAGTTTGGAACAAAATTCATAAATAATGTTTTTAAGAAAATCGCTCGGACAGGTCAATTTTTGTTTTTCAATGCCGTCTTCTGACGTTAATTTTTTTTGGAATGTCGTCATTTGTTTTTGCACAATGACGTCATCATAATTTTGTTTAAATGACTACCCCCACTTATTTCTTCTGTTTTTAATAGACCTTCTTACTACTTAAACGGTGATGTAAAAAAATTGGTACCTTACATAACAATTTTTTTGAATAAATAACATATATAAATTTTTTCTTTTAAACAAAAATTTTAATTTTTTGAAGAAAAAAGGTTATTTTTTTCAGAAAAGTTCTTATGTAAAGAATTAATTCGGTAATCACAACTTAAACATCAAGGAGGTCTATCAAAAGCAAAGGAAAAAAATAAGAGGTGTCATTTAAAAAAATCGATAATGACGTCAATGCACCTTAAAGCTTCACTCTTCGTCTTAGATACATAAATTACTGTTATTTGCTTTAATTTAGAATGTTTACGATTATTATTTTTACTAAATTATAACCACTGACGATCTGAAGTAAATGTGTCATTTATTCAAAAAAAATTGTTATGTAAGGCACAATTTTTTTTACATCACCATTTAAGTAGTAAGAAGGTCTATTAAAAAAACAAGAAAAAATAGGGGGTAGTCATTTAAAAAAAAATGATGATGACGTCATTGTGCAAAAACCAATGACGTCATTAAAAAAAAAATTAACGTCAGAAGACGGCATTTCAAAAACAAAAATTGACCTGTTCGAGCGATTTTCTTAAAAATATTACAAAACGCTTTTATGAATTTTGTTCCAAACTTTATCACAACATATTTCATATTTGTTATTCCGCAAGGGAATCATTTGGGACTAATAATGTTTTTCTTTTTATAAATGTCAATTTCCTTTAAAGCCAGTATATTTATTTTATTTACTAAGAGTTTTATTTTATTATGATGATATTATTATTATGATTATTATTTTATTTTGAATAAAACGATAGGGATTACCAATGGGTTCGAAAATTATCATCATTAAGTTCAGAAAAAGATCAAAAATCTTAAAGTAATTAATTACATCGAATTATCTAAAAAAGTTAACCCTAATCTTGTCTAGTTTTCTTAATAAGACCACTACATCTGTTATTCACGATCTAAGATTTAAGTCATAGTTAGGACAAAATTGGGGAATTTGCTTCTTTTGTGGAAAGTTTAATAGATAATTCAATTTCCAAAGCACGGAAAAGATTAGAAGACGCTCCATTGACCAATAAATCTGCTACCCATACTGTCTATTTCTTGAGAAATAAAGAATAAAATTGTAAAGATAATACTATACAGGGTGTTCCAATTGAAGTCGGCACTATTGCCAACTTTGTTACTACTAAAGATACGATGTTGGTTAAATTACGAAAGTAGTAGTGTTTTTTCTTCCGATTATGATGGTAAAATTTTAAAAACAATTGAACTTCGCGTTTTCGAGATATTAAAAAAAACAACATTATTTTTAATTGGAATGGCCTGTATATTTATGCATATTTATGTATAGTGTATCTTATTTGTTTAACACGTTTGCAATATAAAATTAAATAATTTACCTGGATGTGGATTTGAAATGAAGGTAGCGCTGCCATTTTTGCGGCTTCAGAATTAATCTAAAGCTTTTATATTCGAATTATTTCAAACTAATTTTGTTGAAGAGTTACAACCATAGTGGACTTATAAAATCTAAAGGCACATTCCATTATAACATTCTGGAAAGGTTCCAATTTAAAGTTTACGTATGACAGTCGGACGCATCGTTAGTCACGAATGAAAACAACAGGCTTAACTGTGAAAAAGAAATCGCAAAGAAATCGAAAAAATGTTGATACAGTTCAAAATATTGATCAGAGAAACTTATTATCAGAAAATTTGTATAATCTAATAACTTAACTTAGAATTGATTCCACGATTAGGTAAAGGTTTCAATTAAAAAAAAAAAACTCATTAATTTAGATTTCGAGCGTTACTTTCATTGCATATTTTAAATTATTCGACCTTGCATTTTCAATTAAAAATGATGATTTTAAATAAAATAAAAACTTACTGGAATAATTCGGGACACGTCCAACCATCTTCAAGAAAATTTGTTAAAATCACAAGCGCAAAACGAACAATGCTTATAATGGTTTTCACTAAACTGCCGGTGAGTTAAACAAACTTAAACAATCTACATGTGTGTTGTCTTATTACATCACTTGTTAGTCACAACTATTTACCTGTTACATTAGAATTATAACCGCAGTTTATACATAAAATTATTTATATGACTGTGAAACTAAAAGCGTTCTGAACTGTAAGACTTCGATAAAATACAAAAATAACTGGTATGCCTACTTCGTAATTAAAATGATGTGTTATCGCCGCCAGTTGGCATTTTTCAAACAATTCTTTCGTGCAGACGTCATATGCAATAAAATTCGCTCAAATAGCCCATCGTACGTTCTATATGGTAAAATGATGTCATAATTTTATTAGCACAATGACAAAATTGTTGTGCGTGCCCACAAAATGTGTATTTTGAAATGACACTCGTTTTCTTGTGTGGGAGAATTTCTCGTTATTATACATCAAGCATTTGCACGTTTGCAATCGACCAATTGACGATTTGACGTTACCAATGATGAACCAACGAGCCAATTAAAACTGTTTATTTAGTGCTTTAATATAAAAATAAACTCGATGGCGGGTTGTACTGATTCATAAAAAATTCTTTACGACAAATTTATGGTAATAAAGTGTCAAACAAAAACGTGATAATATATGACTACATACCATTACTCCCACATTTTTCATTACACAAAAATTATATTCAGTATTAATAAGACGGAGACGGGTCTGTAAAAGTCATTAATGAACAGTTCTTTTTAAAAATGTTACTCGTCTTTCATACGTCTTTTACGTCGTGGCCTCTTTAATCGACAATTTTTATGTTTCAACATTTTTCTAACGTTTTTAATCGTAAAATATGGTTGATAAGCGAATTTATTACGATCCTTAATTATAATTAGGGGAATGTTCTTTTTGCGTGGTACCACACCCAAAAAGATTCCAACGAAGAAATTAAAAAATCGATAAAGAAAACACGCAAAATTATGATATGACATGAGTTATTTTTAGTAAGAAATTTAAATATTTAGATTTTGAGAAGCTTTTATTTCGGATGAACGATGAACTATACATACAATATAAAAAATGACGAGGCGGTCACTTCCGTTTGAAAGGTCCAGACTGCATGGCACCAGAAAAGATCTTGTTGCTTTTGTAAAGCGATACTTTTCAAAACTACAAACCTATTTGTCAATCATCGTATTGTGTAATATATGTTTCCTGGGACGATTTTCCCGAAATTTAAACATAAATTCTCCTAAATTACGCACAACAAAGAATAATAACACGATTTAGAAACAAAGACTTTACGGACTTTAAGTCATATCCGTCCTTTTTGATACAAAATGATGGCGCCAAACTCTCCCTCATATTTAAAACTGAAAAAAAATTACCACAACATAATTTTAATACCGTGTCGGTATGGCTTTGAATTTTCTTTCCATCCTGCCCTAATTAATCCAAAGGGTGTAAACAAGTCGAAAAAAGTAGCGGCATCCTCTGATAAATTGTTTACTATAAATTATAAGCTTCACGTGGGACTTGCACATCTAAATAGTTTGTTTTAGTTTAGACTAGTTTAGACAATTTTTAGTTAATTAATTAAACTGTATTACTTTTAATTAAAAATTAAAAATGGTTTGTAATATTTTTTTAGGACAAATATTATACTTATCATAAATCTTTCCTTACCTGATGTAAACGATAAGATTCCTGCAAAAACAGCGGAATGAACTTTGTGATGACACAGAACGAGTATATGTTTCAACTGTATCTCGTAATGTTTATTCAGACCTACCAAGCTGATATGTTCTTTTTCTTTTTTTCATTTAAACCAGTTCAGGTTACATTACAAAATATACAGAAAAGGCAAATTTGTGCAAAGATTCGTTCTGTAAAATTAATTTTTATTTAAGTTTATGTTGAAAAATGAAAAAATAAGTAAAGAAGAAACAACGAAAAACCGATAGAAACAATATTACAAAATCCAAAAATATAAAACAGTGAAAAACGCTCAAAAGTGCTCAAAATGATGACGTAAATATTTCAGGAATAAAAGTATTTTTATTGCATCGGCAGAGGATAAAATTAGAAATAAAAAATAATTTCGGAAACAGTCTTAATTAAATTAAAACTTACGTCAATAATTGACGTATTATGTAACATAAAATAAAATAAATCAAAAAATATATAACAATTTTTTTTTCGTTCTTCGTGGTTTGAAAACTGCGCCTTCTATTTTTTAATCATGACATTTCGATCATTCTCTTGTTTTCTTCCTCAGAAGTACAGCAATTAAGTTGCGTTATCTTATTTGTAAAGAAGATTACAAGATAACTTCGATGGATACAAGAAAACAGAATTCATGAATCGAAGAAATTTGTAACCCTGTTTGTAGTTTATAGCTTGAAGTCATCGTTTCATATTTTTGTTTCTTGATGTTATATGTTGCATTTAAATTATAATGAATATTTTTTAGGAAGATGAAATTGGACTTGCTACCTTGCGGATATAAAAGAAGTCATTCTGAATGGCAAAAACTTCCCTTTATGTGAAATGTTACTTATTTATTTTTGAAATGTTGAAAAATTGGTTCAGTCTCTTAGTTTTCTCCACGTCCATTTTCAGGGTCTTTCAGACGTAAAGAAAACTACTAATACTGACTGATTGATGGAGGAGAAAGACGAGATAGATTCAATGCATTTTTTTACCATTCAGGATGATTTCTTCAAACGTCAGATAAGAAAGCTAACTTCTTTACATGAAAAAGAAAAAAAAAATCATTCAAAATCCAGGTATGTCCTTCCTAACCGAATATCTATTTCAATCTAAAATTAATATGTCTAACCCAATGAATTATATCATCATAAAAGGAAAATAATTCTGCATTCTGTCTTTTTTGATGATTTTTTTTCAAATTCCCTTCATTTTTTCAAAAAAAGGCATATGGAACATAATCAAATTCAATAAAACCATTTATAAAGGAGATATTTCTGATTAAAAAAAAAAAAAAAAAAAAAAAAATAAATCCCAAAGAGAAATTTCTTGAAAACCCAATAAAAGCAATCCCAACTTTTCTGTTTAAAAAATTTGTTGTCTTCATAACGATATCTTCAAATTCCTCAGACAAAAATTCATCTCTTTCTTTCTAAACAAACTAAACCCCAGCATAACTAAACTACTCCAGAAGATATTTGTGCCTAAAAATATTTGTTTCATTCTGACGATTTCAAGTTGTTCAACCATTAAATCTGATTTCTTCTTTTCAAACAATTATTTATTTCAGTCTAAACCCAACCCAACCCGATAACCTTCCACAAAAATGTATCGCGCAATAATTTTCTTCACATATTAAACTCAATTGACGTAACCCAACCCAAAAAACAACTGAAAAATTCTCTTGTCTATTTCGTTCCTTAATTCCATTATTCTCCCATTTCTCATATATTCTTCTTCTTACCCATCATATGCCCGAACCACTTTAGCTGTTTTTGCTTTCCTTGTTGATGCCCATAAAATCATACTTTCCAATTTTATTAGATTATTTTGTAAAACAAACAAATATTTCACCCAAAAAAATGTTTTAAGTCTATGGTATGGCCATTTACCATTAGTGAGGATTAATTTCAATTGATTTTTGTTTCATTACATGAAATTTGCAGCAAATCTACATGACAACTATATTGGCCAAATTTTGTACATAAAAGTGAATTTTTTTAACTCTTATTGTTAGATGAGGTCACGAAAAAAGATACATATTATTTTTTTGCGATGAATGAGAAAAATATAGGAATAAAAGAAGCAAGTAATATGAAAGGGCAAAATAATATTAATAAAGGAGAAATTCATTTCCTAAATTTAATTGTGAAAATTTGAAAATTTCCAAAATTTTTTTATTTATCAATACCTATTTAAATTTAAGTTTCAATTTCAATATAGATTTCCCACAAATATTTTGTAAACATTTCGACATAATTAAATCTAATGATCATTGATAAACGTAAAATTCGTGTCTTGTTCGAAGTCGTTTTAAAATAAACACACCAGTCATTCAGAAATAAGTCTCCGTAAAAAATTACGAACGCTAACCAATACACAAATGACTAAATGAAGATACGCCCCCAACCACTGAAACACCCAGATCATTGGTTACTGAAAAATGTGTTTCATGTAGATGTCGACGTGAAGGTTCATCTCGTCGAACTGAAAGCTGCGACATAATTACTTTAGCAAGTAGAGTGTGTGTAATTTGTGTCTGTCGGTGTTCGAGATTTCGCCAAAAATGCACTTTATTAAAATGGAACCCGATCACTTCTTACCTTCGTCTAGCCCGACCGTTTTTAATCAGTTTCATTCGCCCGTTTACAGCAACGCGCTTATGAGCTATTTACCATATACTCACAATCCGACTGTCTGCGCCAATTACACGAATGACGGTAGAGATTTTCACGATTATCAAGAATCAAGTACGTACGGACTTTACCAAAAGAATGTGATCGCGAGAAGTATTGAAGAACTCTTGGGAAACGAAAATCATAATTTGTCGTCGTATCACAACTTCTTTTGTTATCAAAGATCCGAACAAAATCAACCAGAAAGAAGATGTTTAGATTTCATGCACGAAGGGGATGTCGGTTACAAGTTTCTCAGTAATGGTGTCGACGAAAATTTCTTACAAGAATGGGATTGTCTGCAATGCGATGGTGAATATTCTTCGGGAAATGTTTCGCACAAAAATACGAAGGACAATTTTGTCGAAGAAAATTTGAATTCGAATCCACTGGATTCCAACTCATCTGGTAAGTTTAAATTTAATTTATTGTTTTATAAATTTTATGTTTGTTAAGAAAGGTTGTCCCATCTTCAAAAATTAATCTTAAGGTTTCGACTAAAAACTTATTTTTAATCATTTCATATTTTATCCATTTACCATGATTTCTCGATTTTATCAGGTAATCTAGTGTTTTTTTCTCATTTGAATGAATCATCCTTCTCTGACAATCTTTTCAAGAAAAACAAATCTTAAAGATAAATTAGTACTATAAGGTTCTTCCGTTCTTCGAGGGCAAAATCTTATCTATCAATGTTCACTAAAAGATTTGAAATTTTTAAAAAAAAAGGTTTGAAATTTTTAAAACTTTCTAATCAATTTTATTTTAATATCGTTTTTCAAAAGTCAGGTCAGGTTTAGTAAAAATAAATATGAAATACGAGATTATAGGCTTCAGAAAAAAGGGAAGATTCAAGATTAAAATGAGAATTTATTGTGTAATTAAGAAAACTAAAGTAAAAGCGTCAATAATCAAAGGTTTCAAAAATATTTATATGAGAACTTAAGCCTTTCATTTTGGATAGGATTTTCCTTTTAGGTGAATTTTCCAATTATTTAATTAGCTAATCAAATACAAAAACAAACATAAAGTTGGTCGAATTTCTATAGTTTTTATTATTATTAATAAAATTATTATTATAAATTGAAGTCATTATATTTGTATTATATATTTTCTATTTATGTCATATACAGGCTCCTGCATCCATTTTCCGTTCTTCCATTTCTCATTTCCTGTTACAATTAGAAATTTCTATCAAAGGCAGCGTTTAACTAGAGATAAATGAGCATTTCAGGAAATTATTTTTGAATATACAGGTGTCCCGAAAAAGACCTGTGTGGTCACGTGCCATTTTTTTAAATGGGGCACCTAGTATCTGTTTGCATAGTTCGAAGTGTTTTGGGGGTATCTATTGATATCTAACTTTTTTTTGAATTTGATTCATGCATTCCGCCGTAATTAGCGATTACTTCAAAAAACTTAATTTTTCGTACTACCTTTAAAGAAATCGCTGCCGCTACAAATATTAAATGTAAGAGTAATTATTTGACATATCTTTTAGCAAGGGTTGACGAATGCTTCAGACAAAGTTTTGTGTCATTGCAATATACAGGGTGTTTAAAATTCATTACGACATTACGAGAAATTCATCTTCATTTTTCTCATTTTTTTCAAATG
>JAFFZR010018737.1:0-10260 GCA_018397195.1 Lethrus apterus | reverse complement strand
CCGAATCTAGTGATTTTGGACTTTTTTAAAAGAAATATTTTCCATTTTGTGATATTAATTATTTTTTATGGACATAAAAATTGAAACCGGAAAATACTACGAACTTATTCCATTGTCAAATATTTTTCCATAATTCCAACTAACCAAGTTATTATACTATGCATACAGTTTTTTTTTTTTTTATATACATTTTGATTAGAAACTAAAGAAAATGTTCAAATAACAATTATTATTAACGTACCTAATAGAAATATTAAATGAAATTCCCGAATACACTTACACTTTGGCGTCCGTCTTCGATTATCTCATTTGTCATTTGAAATAAAGCATACGTTATTAACATACGTATTTTAGCGCTGAGAGCCTTATACTCTAATAGTAGTTTACCTGACAAGTGCGTGAAGTGATTCATTATGAAACGAGTATTTATCTACGAGCATACGAGTTTTTTTAATGACACTTCTGGCACGTGTTGCGTATACTATTTTATGTACCTACAGCCATAAATATGAAGAAAAATATTACCGATATTATTTAAATATAAATATTGCCTGCAATTTCATGTTGTCTGTCCCTATATTTTTCATAGCAATGGTGTCAACAAGTGCGGACATTTTTCGGTGTTTGGTTGCACAGTGCGTCAAATAATTTACATTATCTACAACCGCTGCATAAAGCAGGCTTTACGCACTCCAAACAGTGTGTAAAGTAATTCATTATAACACAAGTGATATAATAGACTCATTATAACACAAGGGCGGAAAAGTAAATTATTTGACGCACTGTCCAATCAAACACAGCGAAATGTCCGCAAGTGTCTAAACTCGTATGCTTTCGGCACGAGCCATTAGGCGCATGCTCGTTTCATAATGAATCACTTCACGGACTTCTCAACAAGTTTTTATTTGGCATGAGCAATGGTTGCTTGGCAATTAAACGAGACCAATTTGACGAAAAGAGCTCAAGCGCGCAGCGTGAAGACTCTTTTCCAAAGAAATGGTCGAGTTTAAGTGCCTTTAGCAATCATTGCGAATAAAAAAATAAAAATCTTGCCAGACAAGAGTTGAGCACGAATGATCTTCGGTTGGAGAATTAACCGAATGAATTATAACATTGACATCTGTCAAAATGACATTTAATGTATTTTTAAAGTTTTCATGGTTACTAAGTCAAAAACCTATGACGGAGCGGCAAGAAAAGCACCATGCAATCTTTTCAGTATAAGATTGTTCTGATTGGTGCATGTCATCTTGATTTTAAAATATCATTGGTCCACATCAACATGAGGTTAATTATCACGTAATAGTAGTTTACGCAAAAAGTGCGTGAAGTGGTTCATTATGAAACGAGTATATCGCCTAGCGGCTCGTGCTGAAAGCATACGAGTTTTTTAATGACACTTCACGCACGTGTTGAGTACACTATTTTATCTACAACCGTAAATATCAAGAAGAAAATTACCGAAATTCGTTAAATATAAATGTCGCCTGCAATGCCATGTTGTCTGTCCCTAAATGTTTCATAGCAACGGTGTCAGCAAGAACGGACATTTTGCCGTGGTTGCCGTGGACACTCGCCAAATAATTTACTTTATCGCACTTGTGATATAATGAATCTATTATATCACTTGTGTTATAATGAATTACGTTACGCACTGTTTAGAGTACGAAAAAGCCTACTTTATGCACCGGTTGTAGATAAACTACTATTACCGCACTTCTAATGAATCTATTATATCACTTGTGAATTACTTTACGCACTGTTTGGAGTGCGTAAAAGTCTACTTTATGCACCGGTTATAAATAAAATTATTTTCACCATACACGTTGTTCCGTATGCAAAATTTTTGCATACATTTTGACTGTCTTTTTATTGCCTCATACGACCATATTAAATTTTCTTGACTTTTTTAGATGGTGTTAAGTTATTAAATTTTCGCTGATAAATGCCTGCTGCACATATGAATTTAGAAAGGCTAAATAAAGCTGTTTGTAAAGTTTGAAAACTGATATTTATTTCTGGATAATTATGACTAAACATCTATGCTCTGACTTAAAATATTTTCAACCGAATTACACCAGGCTATTTACTCATTGTCATATGGTAATAGCTGATTTGTATTTTCAAGTGGAACATCCTTGTATTTTATTATTTGGTTGCGTTCTTTATTGTACTATCTTTCTACTATCTTTTATTCGTGTTAAGGGTTCCTATGTCTAAAATCTATAATTAGACATAGGACATAGTTTTTCAATATTTGTCAATAAATTATTCTCCCACTTAAAAAATAATAATTTATTTCATTTTTTATTATTTTGACACTTTTAATTGCGTAATCAATAACCATAACACTAGAGCGGCAATTTTAATTTTTAATTGAAACGATAGTTGCCAAGAAAACACAAAAATTATAATAGTCTAGGTATAATAATTGTAATCAATTAAAGAGAAAACAATTAGGAACATAATCAAAAAAAATGAAAAAAAATGGCGTTCTATTTGAAAATAAAGAGTTATGGTCATATGAAAATGAGTAAATTTGATTCGTTTTAATTAGTACCCTGTAAAATTCAAATTTAAAATATTTCACATCAGAACAAAGGGTATACGTGGTCAAAGGCCCTACGTCTAATTGTCTAATAGAGTCTAATTGTCTACGTGAATTGCTTGTGAAAAATTGGCACACCATTGCGTAAACGGTTTTCTCCTAGATTGTATGGTATGGTACTTTATATGGATAAAACATCGAAAATAAGACACCTTCCTAAACATTAGATTTGCAATTTTAAAGTTTAATTGAAAGAATAATTTATTGACAAATGCTAAAATACTCAGAAATTATGGATTTTTAGCATAGAAACATAAATAAACATAAGTAACTCAATAAGGAACACAACTAAATGATAAGACAGGATATTGAGTAAACTTGATTCTTTTAATGAATCATAGTTATCCAAGAAAAAAAATCTACTTTAAAATTAAATTGCTTCAATAAGCCCTTTTAATAGTGAAAAAAAAATGAATAACATGGCAACGCCTACGAAAAATAAGAAATTAACTAAGGTCCTATACGGCAATAAAAAGACACTTAAAATGAATGCATAAATATGCTATTTACAAAAAAAATCTATTGTTGCAAAGTGCAGCGGAACACGCTGTATAAGTGAAAATAAGGCTCCAAAGGTTAAAAAAAACTTTTGTCAATAATGTTTTAAATGACAAAAAAAATATCAAAGACACCTAAGTGGCTCAATCTGTATAATAATTGCACATGTGACAATAGTTGAGAAGCATACACGAGATAAATAGATTTATTCCTACAAAGAGTTTCAAATGGTCAGACATCAACTTATAAAAACATTCAATTTAATTAGTAACTAATTTCAAAAACTGTAACTGAACGTCTTCATTGGTCGATGAATCTCAAACCGTTTGAAACAGTTTCTACAACAAACCTGTGATAGTACAGTCGTTTAAAAATTGAAAAAATGGTAATGTGCAGAATTAGTACTGTTAGTACTTGCTTAAAAACAAGGATTGTTTAAACGGCCCTAGAGTAGTTCTAAACTGCTTTATAAACAAAATAAAACACCGAACTAGATATTCAAATTCAGTCCTAGATAAAAGAAAACAGTTTTTGTGGGCGGAGCAATCCTATAATAGTTCTAGGACCATTCACGTTGCATAATAAAATAAATACTACTATGCTCACTATGAAATGCCATAACTACATTTATCACCTTACTTTACCTTACTCCTTTGCCTTTACCTTACACCTTACTAATTATATAAATGGTTGAGATCAAACGGTAATTTTGCTAAATTAGATATGTATGATTTGAAACAGTTTTATATCATCAACATAAAACAGTGTGTTATTATAGGTTTAATGATATTACAGCATATAACACAGCAACCCTACTTTTGAAGAATAAATGCGTGGTGAACTTTATTCAATGCTTTAGAAATATCTGTTGCCTAAACCTTCAGTAACAAACTGAATAAAGTAACATTAATAAAAGTACAATAAACATAATCATATATGTGTAATATATGAGCAAAGAAAAAGCACATTTCAATATCAATACACTTGTTATTTATATTCTTTAATTATTATCATATTTTAACAATGAACAGAAGCAATTATCAAACTCACCTGTAGTTTCATATGAAGTAAATCAAATACAGGTGTCAATCGATTTGCGAGAATTACATATTCACAATTCTTTGAACCTGCATTTGAATCGTTGCAGGCAAGTTGCCACAAATTACAGACGATTATAAGACTCCTACAATAAATTAAGGTAATTGTTATGTCATCAAAAAGTAGTATGTAATATACTTAGTAGCAATAGATGTATTTACATCTTGGCCTAACTGCAGCAATTTTCCCAAGACAGCAAAACCATTAGCATTTTGAAATACCATAAGATCTTCATCTCCTCCTTTTGTCAACAATCGACATAATTCATTAAGTATTCTATCCAATTGACTACATGTAGCTGATGATAATCCTTGAGGTGCCTGATTAATTATACTGCTAATTGTGTTGATACTTCTATTAAAACTTCTTTTATTTGTACAATCTATATTTTGTTTTTTATAAAGCATTTCGTATTCAGCTCCTTTCACAGACATTCGTTGCCGAATCTTTTTACAACGTTTACGATGAGTTTTACCACGTTCCTTTGCAGCTGTATCTTTGGGATCTTCTTTGTCTATAGGGGCATCAACGATATGTTTTACATTATATTCTTCAAGTTCTTTGCCGCTGAGATGAGCCGAATTAGACTGATGTAAACGACCTCTCAAATGACTCATTAGATACACTTCAGATTTTATCTATAATTAGAAGAGATAAAATACAAATCCTAAACTGAAAAATTTATACATACCAATACATTACACACAGTGCATAATTTCTGAGTGGGATATGGTATTATATTAGGAGCCTGATTATCATCTGCATAGCAACGATGTATTGAAAGTTCTAAAGCTTTTTGTCTAATATGTTCCATATTTTCTTCATGTCTTCTTGCAGATTCCTCTTGCTTTTGAACAATACGTTTTTGTAGCTCTTGAGTTGATGCTAACTGTTGAGCATGAAGTGCCGACAACCTTTCCTATAAAACAACAATAGAGCGGGTGTAACATTAGTGCGTTATTCTTCGATATCTACATGGTTATGCAAAATACAAAAAATATTTTAAGACAAAAGTTTTTTGCATTCATTGTCTCTACCACCTAAAATTATTTTCAGTTATAAGGAGTATTTTGTTAGTGCGCAACCACGAACAACTTTAAAATTTTAAATGGAACACCTATTCGTTATTACATTTTTGGATTCCCTGGGTAATTTTAATATAATACGTCTATACGTTTTTAAAATATTTGCATTTACTCGGAAATTTTGACAGCTGACGGTCTTCGGCAAAACGCCAATAGTTCAATAACGAAATACTGCAATATCATGAAATTTTATGCAACGCGCTAGTCGCTAGAGGGATGTTTACTGTTAATAGTAAAAGCATTAGAAATTCGATATGTAACACAACATACTAAATACATCTTCTTCTTTTTGAAACAACTGAAATGCGGAAAACTATAAACGCTATATTTTTATGTATTAGTCGAAAGCAAAATTTAATTGTCTATTAATTTGAATAAGCCACATATATACTTAAAATTAATAATTTTCGAGATATTGATGTATTTTTAATTTTCGCACATTGTCATGCCTCCTGAGAACCATAAAAGTAATTCTTAAATGAGCTGATAAACTACGAACTAATAAATAGGATATGCTGTAAATAAGAAGATACACCAAGCTTTACATTTCAAAGTTTTATAATATTCACACATTAAATAGAGATAACAAAATGCCATATTTTTAATTCGAGTTATCGTTCTGTTCCGTTTTGTATATTCAAAAACAAGACGTCGGTTTCTATTAAAAGAGCGGTATTGTTAAATTATCTCTTCTTGCCTTAAGAAACTTGGGGTTCCAACAAGATTGAGCCTCTAGCCATTTTGCAAGAAATGTACGAGATTATTTAAATCATACATTTCCGGCGAAGTAAATCGGAAGAGAAGGCCCGGTACAATGACCATCTCGCTCACCTGAACTTACAAAATGCGATTTTTTTCTCTGGGGATATATCAAAAAATTTATATACCAAAACAAACCAACAACTATAGAAGATATGCAGCAACGTGTTTAATATATTATTTAGTTTGTAATAAATAATGTTGCGTTCCAATCTTATTCTATTATTTAGTTTTTTGTAGAAAGGATGACAAAATACGGTAATTGAGATATAATGAAATGCCATGAAACTTACATATTTTGATTAACGATGAACCCAAGAAAGCAGTAATATTACATAAAAAGTATGGCATTTTGTGATCTCTCTATTGGGTGAATATTATGAAACTTTGAAACGTAAAGCTTGGTGGATCTTCTTATTTACTGCTTTGTTTTAAAAAATATTCATTTAAAAACTACTTTTATGGTTCTCAGGAAGGATGACAACGTACAAAAATTAAAAAATACATCAATATCTCGAAAATTATTAATTTTAACTACATTTGTGGCTTATTTAATTAATAGACAATTAAATTTTGTTTTCGACTTATGCATGAAAATATGTATTCCATTTAAAAAAAATTAAGAAAAAAGAAGGTTTATTTTAAGTATGTTGTGTTACATATTAAATTTCTGATGCTTTTACTATTATCACTAAAGATCCCTCTAGCGTTGCATAAAATTTCATGATCTTGCGGTATTTCGTTATTGAACGATTGGCGTTTTGCCGAAGACCGTCAGCTGTGAAAATTTCCGAATAAATGTAAATATCTTAAAAACGAGTAGACATAAACAAAATATTATCTTATACAGTGTGATCGAAAAAAAATTAGTCAAAGTAATCCATGAATAAAAGTCTTTACTTAAATCACTATTTATTTCTTAATGTCAAATTGACGTTTGACAAAAATGTTGTTCAAACAAATCAAAGCTTTTCTTTTAGAATCCTACCTGGTTTAAGACATGCCGATTTTTGTTCATGGCTTACTTTGACTAATTTTTTTTCGATCACACTGTACAAACTTATATTAAAATTACCCAGGGAATCTAAAAATGTAATAAAGTATTGGGTTTTCCATTTAAAATTTGTTGTCCGTGGTTGCGCACAATCGAAACACTCCGTATAACTGAAAATAATTAACAACAATTACTTTTTTATGTCAAACAAAATCAATAGTAGTAGATTTTAATATGAAAATAACGAAATAAGATCATGTATAGAAAAAACGGAATACTCAGTGTAAATGACAATATTTTTATGTCACAGAGGAAGTAAATCCATACAACTTTCGTATTTAGCAATATTTTTTATTTTTAATATGCAGGAATTTGTGAAACTTGTACATTTGAACAGTTTAATGTGTTTTTGTTTTTGTTTCCCAATATTATATTTTACTACTTCACTTTTACAGTTATTGTATGTAATTGTTTATTTTTTATTAGCATGGTCAAGTATTTAATAATATAATAATGAAATAATAATAATAATAATAATAATAACTGCAAAATAAGATTTTCTTAAGAAAATTACTTCCGTCATAGCAACCTGTTTTGGATATGAGGGAATGCCTATAAAAAAATTAAAATCAATTCAATTTTCCAATAATCTTACAGCATATAAAATAATTTATTTATATTGAGAAATATAATCTACATTTGTCTATAGAAAAGCTTTTAGTCTCGATATAGAAAATGGGTCAACATGGATTAACATTTTCAATTTTATATTTATATTACAATACCTTCTTTACACTTACTTCTCTATCTCTAGCTTTTTCCCGAGCAAGTTCTTGTCTTTCTCTCTCTCGTTGTTGCTGTTGTTGACCAATACGCTCATCACGTTGTCGCCGTTCAACTTGCAGGCGGTCCAATTTTTCAAGCCTTTCTCGTTCCAAAGCACGTCTACGTTCCTCAACTGCAGCCTCTTTTGCAGCCTTCTCTTCTTGTCGCTTTTTTCTATCTTCATAAATTCCTTGTATACGACCTCTTTGCTCTCGTAATAGTACCAAGAAATCATGCCTATAAAATCATATATCAATATTATATAATATGTACATCCCAATTGCATACTTTTTATTTTGAGCTTCAAGTTCATTAATAAAAGCAATTTCTTTTAGCTTTTCTTCTTCATTGTGAGCTTTTCTCACTATACCTTTCAAATGATGATTTCTATTCTGTGCCGCTCTTTGCAATCTTGAAAATAAGGATCATAAACTAAATTAAGAAAAAAATATTAAATAAAAATTACCTAACTTCCATTCGTTTTCTCTTTTCCTCGATCAGTTGTAATTTAGCAGTTTTTACATCTTCTACACGAGCCAATAATGCTTGAAGCTTTTGGGCCTTTTCTTGCTGAAGATATTGCCTACGTTGTTGGGCTTTCATTTGTTTTGCTTGATATTTTCTTAAAGTCTCAGTAAGGGAACTTTTTCGCGATGGATTTGATAGTTTCTGGTGTAACTCCAAAGCTCTACCTGGATGTCTTGCTACCAAAGCTTCTAAAGTTGCTAATATATCAACTCTTTCGCCCCAGGACATACCTATATAAACTTAAAACATCTAGACCAATATTCGTTTAGATATCATACAGAGTGATAAAAAAAGTGTCACAAACTTTGAGGAGGGAAAGTATGGCCCAAAATATGCAGGAAAGTCTTCATGAATATGGGTCTGCAAATGGACCATATCGAAGGTACTGAAGATTATTCTTTTTCGTAGCATTTGTGTAACTATTCGCTTATCTCTTTTATCATTCACAAAAACTTGCATTTTCTTAAGGCTGCGACTGACTGAAGCCGAGCGCTGTAATGTAATGTTCACATCGAGCATTACATTACAAAGATCGTGACTTGAGTCCAGCGAATGCTCACATTGCATGCTCGGCTCAAAAGTGCTTCACCTTGTGTCTCAGTCGTCGTCCTGTACTGACTTGTAATGTATCATTCAAAGAGATTCGCCAGAAAACCGACAGTCAAGTGGAGCGCGATTTGCTCGACTTAAAGGTGCCTATACACGTACAGCCGGCCTGCAGTCTCAGCATTGGCCTGCCGACCAAACAAATCTGCAGATTTTCTCCTGCATACCATCAGTTCTGCTGCACTGTATATGGAAATTTTAACTGCAGATCTCGATATCTGCAGTTCCGAACTGCAGGCTGAGTGTACGTGTATATGCACCTTAAGCGGTTCTGTTTGGCGCTCGCTTTATAGTAGTCGATAGATGTTCTGTCAAATATACAGTGTGTGGTTGACATTCAGTGGTTAGCGCACAATTTTACGAATTTTCGTTATGTATGTCTACACTAATATTGAATTAACCGGCATGCATTTCATGTATAGTTGTGCTAATGGGAATGCTATACTTTATGTGCATGCTCATATCAATCGCCACTGAATGTCAACCAAAAACTGTATGTTTGACTGAACATCTGTGGACTACAATAAGAAAATTCAAGTTTTTGCGAATCAAAAAAGGAGATAAGCAAATCAATACACAAATGCTACAAGAAGGAATAATTCTCCATATCACCGAAACCGTCTATTTGCGGGCCCATGTTCATTAAGACTTATCTGTATATTTTGGGCCATACTACAAAGTTTGCGGCACTTTTTTGTATCACTCTGATTTGTTCATTTTAAATCATTTGTAAATACCAATATATTCTATGTGAATGTAAATTACTACAAACAGAAAACAATAATGAAAAACTAAAAAGTATTATAGTCAATGTGAGTCTCATATAACAAGTAATAAATATAGTAATTGCACATATACACTGTGTTGCTTTAAATCTGGGACGTAGGGATTTTACATGTAAAATTGAATTATTGCAAATATTATCTCCCGTGATCATTTTAGATCAACATCTTCAAGACAAAAGTTGTTCAGAATTAAAAGCTACATGTAATGTATTTAGTTTTGCAAATATGCAGAAAATCTTCTTAAAATCAATAAATATTGTACCATAAATTAATGGATTTAATAGTGTCTGGCCATGACTTTCTAGAAATAAATTATAAAACAACAGCCATCATATTACTTGTCAAAGAGGCACATATTGATTACAAATCAAAGCTTTTCTTTTAGAATCCTCCTAAAATTTTTCATAACAGGCAACATAAGAATATGACCATTCACCATTTCCTGTTTCATTTCAATTTCTAAAATAGGATTCT
>JAFFZR010018736.1:0-10415 GCA_018397195.1 Lethrus apterus | reverse complement strand
GTAAATAATTTTTATTAATTAGAGGTGCATCATTCGTTGATATAATATATTTTACAATTTTACGTTTGAATATTTAATATTTTGAACATTTTCCATACACTTTTTTGTAACCATTTTTGCAATAGCATCCAGGGACACAGTGACCTGTTCTATCAGGTTTATCGTCTTTGTCGCACTCGTCATATTTATGATCTTTATGGTGACGATCGTATTTATCGTATTTATCATCATGATGACCATCTTCATTGTGATCATGGCCATCGTCATGATGACCATCGTCATGATGACCATCTTTACTGTGACGATCATAGTTGTCTTCCGGACATTCGTATTTTACTTCGTTTTCTCCACAGTCTGTAACCAATAATAATAGAAAGAGTTTTATTAAATGGAATATTGTGAATTACCGCTTTTATCTTCTATCGGTTTATCGTCCTTTTTATCATCTTTATCCCATTTGTTTTTGTCTAAAATACACAATATTAAACCAACATAAAAATTAAATATGAACTTACCCGGCAAAAAAATTGCCGTACACAAACACACCAAAGCAGTTAATATGAATAAAACTTTCATTTTCGAGAATCTGATCATATGGACGTTATAGTGATATATATATAGCTAACTCAGATAATCTAAAATATTTTGTTGTAATTTTTCAAAAATATGTTATCGAAAGCTATTTGTGGAACCTTGTTGTTTTTTCGTTTAAACGCATTCCAGTGATATTTTTTCTTGCAAATTTAAAACATGTATTGTTCTTAAGTGTTATTATTTATTATATGCCTAACATTATATGAATGAATCATTGAACTTGTATGTACATATATACATACAAATACATGCTGTACTTGGGGTTGTGGTGTGGTTTTAATTTGATGTTTTTCTTACCAGACATGGCACTTCTTTCTTATCAATTCTCAAAGATTATGCCGATTTTGCTATTCTATATGGGCATTTTACATCAATGATTTTATCTCTGTTCATTAATCCTAAAATCATAGTAAAGTTAGCAGTTAACAATAAAAAAATCGCAGCATATGAGACAAATTTAAATCAATTAATAAAATAGAAAACAAAACGAAAATAATCGAGAAAATAATTATATTTCCTCGTAAAAGATTCCTAGCAGGATAAATAATATTTAAAAAATGTTCCCTTAGCATGTAGAAAATAGAAAACATCTTAAATTAGAAGTAAATAGTTTTGAAACACAAACAAATGCATAGGATTTTTCTATGGATAAAATTTTTGTCTGTGCAAAAATATTCGTTAAAATTGTATAAAATTTGGAGGTCACAGTTAAATTTTTGTCTATCAGTCGCAAGAACAAAAAAAAACAATTTATTACAATCGTTAATAATTTCGTAGAGAGATAAGAAAATTCGTAAATTATTTAAAAATAATTGTTTTGCTGATAAATAAATGAAAATTCACACATGTTTCGGAAGTTTCCCAAGAAAATCAATGTGTGCGCTGAACTCCTAGAGAATTCCTGAGAAAATGAGACCCATTTATGACGCAGTCGTTGAAAAACCAAGTACATGAAGAAGGAAACATTATGTTCTTTCTGTGAGGGAATGACTGGATGAAAGAGTTCTTAGGAAACAGTTGGAAGAAAATGTGTCTAAGAATGATTGATTTTTTTCTCTGACGTTATTTAAAAACGCACCAGAAGATATTCGGTATTTCAAAGCTAGGATTACTCGAGAATGCAGGTGGATTAGCTGTGAAATATTTAGAGAAAGAAGTCAGGCAAGTCTAAAAGTCTACTTTCAAATTTTCCGTACATACAGTATTATTGATTTGAGTTAAATTTATCTGTATCTCAAGAACGGTTAATATTTTATTTGCTCAGAAAGATAAGATTTTTTCACATAACGTATCACAAGTAAGAGGGTAACATTTGAGATTTGAAAGTTGTTGTGGCTGGGGTTGAAGGAGACAACATTTGTGTAGAAAACAGGTTGGGAGAAGCAGTACTAGTATAAGAAAGCAAAAGAAATATAGATAGAAAAAACAGTAAGAAGGTGGGGTTGATAGTGAAAGAATTAGAGAAGCCGGGAAAGAAGATGAAAGAAGTGTCAATTTCGGAGAGACGTAGAAAGCGAGGTAGGTGAGTGCTGGATTATTATGGTTGGATGTTAGAAGGTTAGATGACGACGAGGGGAGAAAAGTAGAATGGGAAGAAGAGAAGAGGTCGTGAGAAATAAATATGCCTAGTGAAAGATTGAAAAGATAATTCAAAAAATAAGAAACCGTATAAAAAATACGTACATATAGAAGAAAGGCGAGAAAGGAAAATAAAAAGGTTTATGTTTGGAATTCACTCTTCCTTCCTAGAAAGAATGAATTCTGCGCAAAAGGGGATGACAGATACTGGTGACTGTGAAAACCTGAGCTGGAAGAACATGTGCAGATCAAATGGCATAATGGCATTAAAATAATGGAAGGAGATTTAAGAATGAGAGAAAAGGATAATGAAACTAATAGTAAATAATGACCAAATATTAGCAATTAATTTGTACAAAGTGTACAAAGTGCAAGCAAATTTTTTTTTTTTTTAAATGTATTTTGCAATAAATCAGTAGATTTATTTTCAATATATTTTTCATTTAATACTTTTTAAAATTCATATCCTTGTGAAAATTGGTGCGTGAATTATTATACATTTTGCTTATATAAACATGTTTCCCGCAACGTGTCAATATGTGTATCAATAAACAGAAGCGATGGTAATCTAGCGTGGGAGTGTGTCGTCTTAAACACGTGTGTACATGCCAATGCATTCCGGCCTGAGCTAAGATCTAAAACTTGCACTTTCTACCGAATGTAATCCTTAAAGCCTCGACCTCGAAAAGCACTTGCCATTTCTCAGTTTTAACGCGACCCCTATCTATGATACGAACGGAAATACTAAATCAGTTTATGTTTGAACCATTGCGTCTGGCGCTTGAATTCTTATACACATCGATATAAATAAATGTGCGTATTAATACAATCTGTGTAAATCCTAGAATTTATTATTTTTTTTATGAATTGGGCATAATTGGTTTTCTGACAAACTATTTTGATTAACTTTTTCTCGTTTCCTCCCTAATCTTTCAAGAAGACGTTAAAGTGATTAAAAATTGAACAGTTGAACAATTCAACGTAATGAGAAGAGAACATAATTGTTATTGTAGAAGAGACCCAACATTTAGTAAGATAGCACAAGTTTATTAATTATTATAACACACAACCCTAAATTAGTTTATCTACAACCGGTACATAAAGTAGGCTTTTTCGCACTCCAAACAGTGCGTAAAGTAATTCATTATAACACAAGTGATATAATATATTTATTATAACACAAGTGCGATAAAGTAAATTATTTGACGCAGTGTCCACGGCAACCACGGCAAAATGTCTGTACTTGTTGACACCGTTGCTATGAAACATTTAGGGACAGACAACATGACATTGCAGACGACATTTATATTTAATGAATTTCGGTAATTTTCTTCTTCATATTTACGGTTGTAGATAAAATAGTGTACGCAACACGTGCGTGAAGTGTCATTAAAAAACTCGTATGCTTTCATTCGCATACTCGTTTCATAATGAACCTCTTCACGCACTTGTCGCGTAAACTACTATTGTATACTAGTTAACAGTTTTGAATGGTAGGTGAGAGAGAGGCTAGGGAGGAATGAGGATCTATCAAGTTGGGAACAGAGCAGGTTGAAGATGTTTGTGAGAGGGGGTGGTCACCAATGGAGGTAGAAGGAGGGGAAACCAAGAAGAAGTATGAAAGGTAGTGGAGAGATAGGCGGTAGGTGGGCAGACAAGGTACACAGAAATTCAGAATATACAGGCTGTCCGCGGTAAAACGAAACACCCTCAATATCTAAGAATCTAAATTTTTTTCTTAAAATCGCTGGAGCACATAAACTCTTGATCGATGGGGGACAACTTTTGGTGAAGAAATGATTCTTCAACCCCCTTACCGCAGGGTGGCAACCCTAAAATTCTTAAACTACACTATTGGTTGAGTGATACCTCATTTAAAAGCTTACATAATTTGGATTTCAACGGTGTATCAATTTTTGAAATCCATCGATTCATTTTCGATAAATTAGCTTTTCAAGATAACTATGGTACAAAACAAAAACGGCAATTTAGTTAGAAAAACCGTCAAGATTTATTTGAGAAGTTGTTGGAAATAGACTCCCCCAACTTCCATACAATTATACAAACGTTGCTCAAACCCACGATGTACATTTTGAAAAATTTCAGGGATCACTGCACGGCAGGCAGGAGATAGAATTGTACATTCTCTCTCGTAAATTTTCTAAAGACGTCGTGGGTTTGAGCAGCGTTTGTATAATTGTATGGAAGTTTCCAACAATTTATCAAATAAATCTTGACTGGTTTTCTAACTAAATTGCCGTTTCTGTTTTGTACCGTATTTCTCTTGAAAAGCTAATTTCTCGAAAACGAATCGATGGATTTCAAATTGATACACCGTTGATATCCAAATTACGTAAGCTTTTAAATGAGGTATCACCTATTGTAATTTAAGAATTTTAGGGTTGAAGATATGGAGATCATTTCTTCGCCAAAAGTTGTCTCCCATCGATCTAAAGTTTACGTGTCTCAGCGATTTTAAGAAAAAAATTTAGATTCTTAGATATTGAGGGTGTTTCGTTTTACCGCGGACACCTGTATATGCATATACGGAAGGAAGTCATTTGGACGGGAGAAGAACGGGATAGCTTAATTTACAACGGGAACGAGGATAGAGGCAACAAATATTGCGCACGGGAAGAGTGTGGGAGGTACTCTGTGATGAAAAAAAGGATGAGTGGGGCCACTGGGTATCGGAATGTAAAGTGGGTAGACTGACAAGGAGAGAAGAGGGTAGAAGATACTGGCGCAGTATGTATGAAAGTGGAATGGGCGTCGGGATTTTAAGACGAGTGAAAGACAAACTAGGCCAGAAGCAGCGATAGAGGCGGAAGACTAAACAAATATAATAATTCTTATACAATTTTTATACTTCATATGATTTTTCTGTTGTACAACGTACACTTAGAGAATCTAGTATATGGACAGACATTGACAAGTATTTTGGTATATGCCTTACAATTAGCCAACACTAATGACGGTGCAGGGTTGAGAATGGGTGAAAATTTTCTAAAGTATCTAAGCAACATATACAGTTATTAACTATAATGTGACGTAAAATATCATATAATAGACAATATAGCTATAACTTAAGATTTTGATCATTAGTACCTACAGATGGTCGCCCGATCCCGATGTACTACCCTGCAGCCTCTGTGCAGGGTAGTACATTAGTGTTGCCTAATGTAAGGCATATGCCAAAATACTTGTCAATGTCTGTCCAAGTACTAGATTCTCTAAGTGTAATGACTGGATGAAAAAAGAATTCCGTATTTTCCTATCCATTTGATATGTTCATGTTTATTCTTAGTTTTGGCCTAGGTATTTTCTTATTTTTTGTATTTTTATTTTTTTCCTGAGCCTTAAGTTTCTTTAATACGGTTGCCTTTGCTTTCCCAGCATTTCCCATGTACATGTTAGAAATAATGGTTGCTGCTGTGCAAAAATACACATTAAAGAAAAGTGGGACTTTTTTCTGGAAGATAGCAGGGCCAAGTCGTTAGAAAGAAAAGTGTTACCTGTTATCTGTAAAGGAGATGGAATGGAAGGCCAGATCAGCAAAGATATAAATGGTTGTATGCAAAGGAAGGAGGTGTAAGATCTAGGATCATAGTATCATTGCAATGAAATATTTGTAAAAAGAGAAATATGGCGATGCTCCGATATAGGAATGAAGAAGGAAATATCAATTCTTTAAGTAGGAAAGAAATATAGCGTATGAAAAAATGGAGACGGTTAAAGTTGGAAAAAGAAGAAATAAAAAGTCACACATAAATGAATTGAAAGTAATGATTAAAAAAAAGATTAAAAGTAGTATTGATTTTCAAATTATAAATTATGTTATAACATTGGATGCAATATAAAACTATACTATGTTCGTAAATTCGGAGGAGTAAATAAATAAGCCAGAATTATACTGAAACAATTTTCGAACTTACCGTTAGTTGAAAATACACACTTTCTTTTGAATATTTACACTTTTAAAGGAGAAAAATGTAATAATTTTTTAATTTCTAAACATATTTTTTGTTGTTTATTAATAACTATTTACTAAGCATAACTATTCACCTTGCTGCACTTCACTTCTATAAAGAACTGTTTTTTTTTATATTGTTAATAAACAATAAATGACTTTTTAAATACTTTAAAATCGACACCTGTCAGCTGTCACACATTAAATACCGGAAATCTGGTTGCGAATACGGCAATTTACACTGTGTAAACGTGTCTCGCAACAAGCAAATCAGTTAGCGAATTTTTTAAGTGAGAATTTTAATTTACTCCTCCGAATTTATGAACGTAGTATAAATGGATAAAATTATTACAAATAGCAACGGTGGATCGTTTATTTATTTACTTTTTTTTTAAAACTTGCGTAATAAAGATGCAAATTCTATGCAAATACACAGTTAATATCCTTCGTCTAGGAAACACTTCCATCTTACAAAGTATCGATAAAGTTTAATCTAAAATAAGAGATCGGCTAAAAATTCAGTGGAGCTAGTCATATTTTGTGCTCCGCTGGTCCCGAAAACTACGTTTGTGTGTCACGAAGGGCCAAAATGACTGTGAAATAAATGAAGTGTGAGAGATGGCCCGACGGGTGCATACATTTTATAACTGGAATAGAAAACAAACGTATCAATTTGTTGATGTAATGCCTTTTACGACAAAAAATATTGTCGTTCGATGAGTTTTAACTTTTCCCAAACAACAATAATAAAAGAACGATAAATTTTATAAAGGATGAAAAGAATTTTAATATCGATTTAAAATTTACGATGAGGCATTAGTTTCTTTTTTAAGTCGCGCTGTATTATATTACTTCGTCTAATTGGTAACTTTCCTCTATACTATAGTAATAAAATAAGTAATAAGTAATAACTACTAGAAGTTATGTAAGCAACTTCTAGTGTTACGGCAGATTTGCTTTAAAAGTAGAAAGCAAGCAGTTAATTAACTCAAGTATGCAATTACGGGAAACTTATATTAAGTTATTATTAAGCTTCCATAAACAGGTTATAAATAACATTTCGCGCGGAACATAAAGCGGTGCGAAATTCAGAAGCATTCACGCATAATTTATCAAGGCGGTCGGTCGCTCGGCGCGGGGATGGGACGCAACGCAGACAACTTCACAATTACAACGCTGTCACTTGAAAGTTTTCCACGAAAACTTAATTTACAGACTTTAAATTGTCCCCGAGAACCTTTCAGATACACAACAATCGATTTTGTTGCAAAACCTCAAAAGAATCCGAAAGTTTCCGATGAACGAAGGGATCCTATACCACTATTTTTTCCCAACTCTCCCTATTAATAATTCTTATCAGCAAAGTCCATTAAGAAAACGGGTATTCGAATTAACTTTGACAATAATTAGATTTTATCAGGTTATTAACTGCGCGAACGGTATTGCGTCCGCTATTTAAGTTTTCTCACTAATAATAAATCGTAATAAATTCAAGAGAAAAATTCAAGACTTAAATTGTGCATATTTAGGCAGTTTGTGATAAAAATTAATAACTGTTTGTAAACTGAATAAATATTTTCAATTCGTTTCATTTTAAACCATCAAGAGTGAAATACATATTTGGTTCAAAAAGATTAGTAAAAGATTATCAAAGAGATGCGTTTAAATAAAGATTACATCATTCAGAATGGAAATTTCTAAAATGAATCACAATTCTAGAAAAAGTAATGGATCACATTTAAAGAAATAACGGAACTTTTATGGTTTTAAAACTGTTATTGATTATTGTAATTGACGGGTTGGTATCATACCTTGGATTGTCTCGACGCGACATTGTTTATTGTCATAAGGAATTCTTTCAGTGTTATTACAGCTTTGGTTGGGACTAAACGGCAGTTAAATAAATAAGAAGGCTACAAAAATTATTGACAGTTAAGTTTTTTGATTTGCATTTTTTTAAATTTGTTGTAGTTCGAAAATCAATAAAAAATTAAAAAATTAATCATGGGAGAATCGTTGTTAAATGTATTTTCACGTAAAATTTTAACCATTAAATGTTAAATGAAATTAATACTTAAGCTCAACAAGCGTTTATACGCCATTATTTGATCACATTGTATAATATTTAATTAATTTCCGCCTTTGTTTCAATACAAAACGCACAATTTATAAGGAAATCATACGTTAACAAACGGGGCGCCAGTTAAGACTGCTCGAAATTAAATTAACGAATTCTGTTAAGGAACTATTGATTTAATACGTGGATAATGATATCATAAATGACTTTACAAATTCGATTTCGGCGCGAACGAAACGCGAAGACTAAGAGGTGGAATAAGGCGAAGACTTCTGAGCTAAAGGCGAAAGGTTCTGAGTCTAATTACCTCTCTAGAGATTCATTAATCACAAACTCGCGTAATTACATTCGCTAAGTTTATACATATTATAGCGCGTTTACCGCCGGCACTGGTTCTCAAACAGACTAATAGTGATCTGATAACGGACAAAATGGCTTGATTATTATTATTTTGTACATGCACTTTTTCGGATGCAAAAATGTTTATGGAAACAAGAATGTGAATAAAGTTCTTATTAGCCTGGGATGAAGTGCGTTTATATTTTAATACTATGAAACTTCCATGCAGTCGTGAATTAATATTTATATACAGACTGGGCCACTTAAGCGTATTTCCTCGATAACTCCATTGCTGTTAGAGATACGATAAAATGTTCAAAATAAGTTATTTGGATTTATAAGTTACACATTTTATTTATTTTTAAGGTTGCCAGACTTCCGGTTATATAGGAAATGCATACAAACTTCGTTATTTCAAATGGAATATCCTGTATATTATTGCATTATTTAATTTCCCGTCAAATTTAAAGGTCACTTCGTTAACCATATATTGTATGTAAGTTGTACCGTTTCGGTGTTATTTGACTTTTTTTTTGAAAAATGACATTTGCGGTGCTTTCAAAAATAGTTGATATCTACGCAGCGGAACAAAATAGACAGTTGCGGTTTTGACCATTGTATTAAGCATGAAGAACTCTCCTTTTGGCTACAAATTAAAATTTTTACGATTCACACAAGTCGTTATATGATTTTTCAAATTTAGAGATCTTCAAACATAGATAACTTGATTTTGTTTTGTTGAAGTCACATTCGAACACGCTTCTTTAAAGCATTATCAATATTGGTAAGTATTTGGGGCGTAATATCTCTGAACGCTAGCGGAATTCTGTTTCTTCAACAGTAGTGGAGGGAGTGCGATACACTTTATTTTTAATAAATCCCATAGGAAAAAATCAAGTTTTGTTAGATAGGGAGACTTAGCTGGCCAAGCTATAGGGCTTCCTCGACCAAATCCATCTATTTGTAAAAGTCATTTAATAGCAAACGCACCTCTCTAGCATTATGTTGAATAATAGCCAGAGGCATGTTCTCCAACAAATCATCGTGTTCGTTCCGCAAAAATTTTAAAATATTTGACCAGTTGGATGACCGTAGACAAAGAAAGGATCTATAATGTAGTTTCCCAAAATACCTGCCCATACGTTCAAAGGTCATCGATGTTGGTTATCCGTTGAGACAAAGCTTGCTTGAAAATACGATATTAATACTGAAATCGTTAGACGAGTGCCAATTGCTTAAGAAAAAATAGGAAAATCGCGAATATCTCATCAAAAACTATCTGAAATAGACCAAAATATACCTTAGCAAAATCGAAAAAGGATCCAATTTTGCGTCTGATGATGTAAACATTAGTCCACCATTCCATTAAAAAAAAAACAATTTATCTATGTTTGAACATCTCTAAATTTGAAAAATCATTTCACGACTTGTGTGAATCTTAAAAATTTAAATTTGTAGCCAAAAGGAGAGTTCTTCATGCTTAATACAATGGTCAAAACCGCAACTGTCTATTTTGTTCGGCTGCGTAGATATCAACAATTTTTTAAAGCACCGCAAATGTCATTTTTTCAAAAAAAAGTCAAATAACACCGAAATGGTACAACTTACATACAATATATGGTTAATGAAGTAACCTTTAAATTTGACGGGAAATTAAAAAATGCAATAATATACAGGTGTTCCATTTAAAATAACGAAGTTCGTATGCATTTCCTATACAGGTTGTTCAAAATTATCTGCTCACTATTGTTATCTTCGTTATTTTTGGAGCTACAGAGTCGGTAAATTAGCAAAGATACAGTGATTTTTCCGCTGATTACAATGTTTCACACAAAAAAACAATTGCGCATCACATTT
>JAFFZR010018732.1:0-11059 GCA_018397195.1 Lethrus apterus | reverse complement strand
GTAATTCCTTTATTATCTATTATTGATTTGGTAACAGGAACTCCTAATCTTCAGTAGTTATTTTAAATTAGATTTTTATAGGTATTGTATGAATGTATGTATCTGATCTTTATATCGAAATTTATATGATGTACCTATGTGGTAAAATGGTAATCTAATTTCCGTATATAAAAATACAAAATACAAAATTGTAGAGTAAATCAGTTTCACATTTTTTGCGTTGGGATATTGTATTTTATGAATTTTTCAGTTTTTTGAATTNGATTGTATGCCTTTATTGGCATACAATCTTATACATATCTATTTACAATCATATAATTCACTCTTTTTTCCAATTTCTCCTTCAACACGTTGAATATTTCTGTTTCTTGTCCTCTTCATGACGCCTTCTTTCTTTTTTATCGCCTTCCCTTCTTCTATTTCAGTTTTTTGAATTT
Source organism: Lethrus apterus (assembly GCA_018397195.1). NCBI lineage: Eukaryota > Metazoa > Arthropoda > Insecta > Coleoptera > Geotrupidae > Lethrus > Lethrus apterus. The sequence continues at coordinate 10,622 of JAFFZR010018732.1, read as the reverse complement.
AATTCTTTCTTTAATCGTTAAGTTCTACATTTTCACATCCTTACCTTTGGTTTTCAATTCAACATTATTTGCTTATTTCCCCAATTACTTAATCACACCGCTATCACGTGTTACTTCATTGCCCATATTTTAAAAACACCTCGATTCTTACCTCATCACCAATTTTTCTGAAACAATTCTTCGGCCGCCTCCTCTGGACCTTGCCCATTCGTAATCCATTTATTATTATATTATTATTTTTTCTCTTCTCTTCCAGATCACATTTATCTTCCATTGCCTTCAAATATATTTCGTGGTCTTAAATTATATTGCATAATATCAAATATAACAAAAACTCAGTCGCCGACTTCCGGCTCCAATAAATTTATTAATCAGAGCATTCCATGAAATTTAAATTCTTCATTTAAAATGCTTCATAGTATTCTTGAAAATGACCAAATACTAACTGATTCAAATGTTCCAGTAGTATTTCCAGATTTAATAAGGAACTGATGGCACCAATAAAAGTCAATGTAGTCCTTATTCGGATGTAGAGATGCGGGATCATATTATATGCAATTGACTTTGTATTCACTACGCTTATTTAAAACCAAACCAACTTTAATGAAAATTTATTAAAATAAAATTATTATTGTTTGATTTAATTGAACTCATTGATAGGTTCTGTAATGTTTTCGGCGTAGCTTGTTAATTCAGTTAAACGTATTATTTATTAATGAATTTGAACCATTCAAGAAGAAAAAGAATAAGTTTAAATTTAAAATTATAAATTTTTTCATGAAGTACTTATATATTTTTAATTCTAATGTAGGAATATCAATAATAATAATATCAAATTAAAACCACTTATTTAATATGTTATATACTATAAACCGTGTTTTAGTCTTACTAAAAATGTGGATGAAAATATTTATTATTAAAATGCCGGTAACTCATAATATCGATGTACAGATTTTAAACTCTACATGTATTTTTAGAGTCCCCATCAAGGTTATGGTCGTTTTGATAGCCACTGGCGCCGGTTCTGGCTATGTAATATATTTTTTGTGGCGAGCATCATTTAAGAAAAAAACTAGTTAATATTCGCCCGCAGCCGCTAGCACAAAGTGGTAATCATTCACACAAAAGTTGCTACCTGTTGCGATATTAAACCTGTCTTAGGGAGAGCGAAATTAATATTATTTATTCCTCGGTGCCTTTCAGTTATTTACGCGAAAAAAATCGTCAAGAAAAAATACGTTATTATTTATTATATGCAGACAGCTAATCAAGATTTATGGACGTATTGTAATTATAAAATGTGTATAATTTTATTTGGTAAAAATCACCATTCGTGTGCAGTTGCAAAATACGTTAGAGTCACGAACGGGAACTTTAGCAGAACTAGTCTGAGCTTTTTCACACTGTACAGTTGAAAATTAACAAAATGAACTTCAATATAACATAGCTGTGTTTGTTTTATATGGCGTTGTTATTTCTTTACCTTTCAAATATAGAAAACTGGTAATACGTTGTTATATTTGAAATGTGTGTTGAGAAAATATTTGTGGTTAAAAAAAAGTACGAGTTTCTAACTCGGTAAAATTGTGAAATATTTGCAAATATATTAAAAAATAAAGTGAAAAAATTATGCCACGTTAATACGCCACGTTCTATACACAAAAAATTATATATTTCATCTATAAAAATAATTAGATACCGACAATAATTTCTTACAAATGCAGATAACAGAACTTATTACAGAGATTTGGAAAACAGAAACATTGCAAACGGATTGGAACAAAGCAATTATCTTACCAATTTATAAAAAAGGAGACAAAATCAGCAGCAATAATTATAGGGCCATTAGTAGATGTCACACATAAGTATTAGCAACTTTACTAAACCATAGGATGGAAGAACATACGGAAAGAGTGTTAGGAGATTACCAAGGAGGCTTCAGACAGAACAGATGAACAACTGACCAGGTCTTCATGCTGAAACAAATTTTAACTGGACGCTAGTATGACAATATAAAAAGAGTAAAAGTAATAAATGCGCTAAGCAAACACCAAAATTTATGAAACTTACAAAGATGACACTGAAAAACACAAACACTGCAGTAAAGTACAAAGGAAGAATTGTATTTTTGCCGCATATTTAGGAAATATATACAGAATGAGTCATTTAGGTGATTTGAAACAGAGCATACGATTATAGACAAATCACACAATTCAAATGCATTTTTATTGCCCTATACGGCCATACTAAATTTTCTTAATTTTTCGGTGGCATTGTCAAGTTTTTAATATTTTTGAGTATTAATTGCCTACTGCGCCCTTGAATTTAGAAGGGCCTACTAATTTTTATAGTTTTAATATGGGATTTTTTCCATGGATAACTATGACATTAATAGTTTCCAATTAAATTGTACAGGACGTTCATTATAACGAATCAAATGTACTCATTTTCATATTAGCAAGCTCAGTGGTCCAGTGGTAAGAAGGCCGGATCTCAATGTGGCAGACTGTGGGTCGAGCGTTCGAGTCGCGCCTGGGGAGGAATTTTTCCTGGTGTGTCCGGTACCCTCAGCTTTCGCTGTTGGCATAGTTAACAGTTCTACATCTCTTACGGCGAGAAGATGATAGTAACAAAGCTATGGAACACTTTACACACACAAAATACACGCAGGTGCTCCCGCTGTCTTGGTCGGGCAAGCACCAAACACAAAATTTTCTAATAGAACACATTATATTTTATCATTTGATTGTGTTCCTTATTGTATTACCTTTTATTTATTTATTTATTAATGAGTTTTTCGTTATTTTTGTAATAAATAATTTTTTTATTTAAAAATTAAAACTGCCACACTATATTGTTATGAAATCTTGTAATAGTACGAGAGCCGGTAATATTCCCGGGTATGTGATCGTTCCTATGGACCATATCCACATAAAACGAAAGTTCGTATTCACCTTTAAAGCAAATGGATAGGTTGCCTCGATTCCCATGGCCCCAAAGTTGTTTAATAACTTAATGTTTTTCTTAATTTTTCAAGTGCAATGCAATCGCGCGGGTTCCGGAAAACGTTTGTCTTGTGAAATTGGCGATTTTTGCATACTATCGTATCATAGTATGGGTACACAACAATCGGTATGCGATCGACGAAAGGAGCGGCGAATGCATGGTGCAACCGCGCGATTTGCCGCATACCTCGAACATCTGTCACTTTCGCTGTCAAAAATATCACTTTTTCGTCGCGACATGCCGACGCTACCGAACCGTCCCGACGCCATGTCTTTCGAAAATAAGTGTCCGTCTCCGAACTATACAATTTTGACCTTTTCCCAGCAGCGAAAATCCAATTTCACAAGACAAATTGCATTGCACTTGAAAAATTAAGAAAAACATTAAGTTATTAAATAACTTTGGGGCCATCGGAATCGAGGCAACCTATCTATTTGGTTTCAAGGTGACTTTCATTTTATGTGGATATGATCCATAGGAATGATCACATACCCGGCAGTATTTCCGGCTCTCGTACTATAAGAAGCAATTGCCAATTCGTTAATGTCAGAGTTTGACAATAATCTAGGTAAAACATTTTGATAATAAAAGTGCGCGGTCGAGTTTAAAATTTAAACAGATATCGTCCCCCTTCTCACGTATGGGCGTAAATAACAAAAACATGCAAAATTGAGTTACACCGGTAATAGCCTTTTCTTGGGTGCGCTTTCAACCTCACGAAGTGGAGTAAGTGTATCTCTTATGGTTTCATCACAAACAAAATATCTATTGAGGGCGTATCTGCGAAAATCTCTAAATGATGTCTCACGTAATACTTTGTTTTGTCTGGTATGAGGCTCTAAGTAAGCGGGGTTCATCCGAGGTTGCAAGCGGTATCTATAAGGTATTCGAAGAATGCAACAAACAATCTATAAGGGAAGTTGCTCTATTTGCTGATGAGTGTTTTGGCCAGAATAAGAATACTATCTGCATGATCTGTGTGGCGAAACAATTGTTGTAGCAATTACAATAAATATAGTGAAGCCAAACAACAATTTTTGTTTTTATTTTGTGAAAACGAATCAAATTTGCTCATTTTCATATGACAATGATACGTTATTTTCAAATGGAACATTCTGTCTTTTATCATTTGGTCGCGTCTCTAATTATATTTTCTTTAAATGATATTGGGGTTCCTATGCCTAGATTATTATATTTTTTTAGTTTTAAATGAAATAAATGATACAGTAAACAAAAATTGTAATTTGAACTGCAAAGTTCAAAGTATGCACCATTTTGTCGAACGCACTTAGATTAATGTCAAACTGACATTAACGGATTAGTAGATTTGTTAATTTATAGTTTTCCTTTATAGTGTTTCCAAACTAAACAGCACTTATCCAAATTCTTATAGGATAAAATAAATATGTATGCAATTCTTTTGTATCAATTTCTTTCTGAATCAAAGTTGTTTAGTCGTTGAGAATAAATTCGAGCGACTGTTTATTATTTAGTCTGCGTTATGTCCAGCCATAACAGCGAAAATATTTTGGCGATAGGAAAGCGACCGACACGTCTCAAATAACAAATGGCAATATTGGCAAAAAAACCTTTAAAGTCTATAATATAAGATCGCAAAAATATACTTAGTTGTAAAATCGTGGAAAATTGTTAAAAGTTGCAAGTGTGCTGTAAAATGCCGGACGGTTTATTGGTCATCACAGCGAGTGGCTTTTACTTAATAGGCTGACATAAAATAATTATTTTTAGGTCAAAAATTTCTAAGCGGTAAAACTAAATAACATAATCATGTTTACTATCTGTTATAAATGAATCATTTATTTAAATATCAGGCACTTTTCTGAAGGTGATATTTTAATATGAAAAATTAAAACAAATTGAAATTTTATTAGATGTATAACATTGGCATTCAATTTAGTGCCAATTTGCCATAATATAATTTTCATACTAAGCACTAAATTACGTATGTCCATTTAAAGCGTAATCTCGATAAATAATTACTCATAGCCTGAGAAGTTGATATTTTTATCGCCTTTTAGTTAGCAATCTAATCTAAATTAAATCTCCATCACCGACGTCATTTACAACATTTTATAGTAAATAGTTCCTATGAAGAGGTCGGTGAACAAGTTCAGTATTTGTTGCAATAAATTCCCTCAATAATTAAGTGCAAAACATGCTAACCAATTTAAGAGATTTTGACAAATTTAGGGCTAGAACTGCGTCTATTCATTTTCTTTCTTGTATAATTACATGAATAAAAGTTTCTTGATATGTATGTTACTTCCATTTAGTTATAGGTCAATTTCATAAAAATATTTTGTGACAACAAACGATAAGGAATTGCTTTACTTGTATACGTTATTGACATTTTTTGTAAGTTTTTTCCGATGTAACTGATTTGAAGTAATAGGTGAAACGAAAGCTTCAAGGAAAATAAATGTATCCTAAAGTGCTACCTGAAGTGCGAGAAAGTCAGTGAAGTGCAAAGATATTTTAACATAAAAATTGTCATAAATCAAATTTTGTAAACTGTAAAATTGAATAAAATTGAATAACTTAATCAGTAAATTTCACAAACAAATCTGATGCTAAAAAGATGAATCAAAGATATAAATAGATATATATATAGTTATAAATATAACTAAAAATAAAGTTCAAGAGCGTATTTCAAATGTTTCAAATGATTTTTTTATTAAATAAAATATTAAATTCGAAAAACTATTTAACAAAATTAAACATCAAATAGAAAACATACAATATACTAGTTACACAAAAACACTAAAGACTATGGCATATACATGATGAATGAAACACAAATTAATCTTTTCAGTATCCCTTACAAGTATACCTTTTAAATTCACTATACAAACTAGTGTGTACGGCCTACACTATTCATTCTTCTGAACTAAATGTTTTTGTTATCTATTTTATCAGACGTGTTTTTTTTTACTATACCATCCTGGCATATATTTTGTTTAATTTTGGTCCATTATGTTTTTGATTTTTGACAATTATTATGCATTTAATATTATTGAAAAGGTCTTTTAAAATCCACAATATTTTTTTTTTATTTTTATGTTTATATTACTATCATTATTGTTACTGTCCTGTATAAAGTACATTACTACTCATAATATTTTCCGTGAAACTTTCTGGATATCGGCCCAAAACGTAAAAAGTGTGCCGGCACAATCTGAACAAACAAAATTATCCCTTGGCTTTATGATTCTAGTTTTACATCGGGCAACAAATCGCCGGACAATGGGCATCAAAGACACCGATCGGCTTGTCGTCGGACGGCATCCTTTTAGTTTCGGCAGTGGCAATGTCAGAAGGGGCGGGTGTTTCACGCCAACCTCACAAGGACAATTTGGTCTGCACATGTTTTCAGAGAATGGCAAAAAATTGTGTATGGTTTTCTGTTTCATGTTTGCTTACTTTAATTTCATGCATATTTTAAATAAAACCTTTTGCTGCATTTGTCAAACTTTTGTTTGTTTATTTTTATTTATAATTTGATTATTTACAACAAGATTTTATTATATTTTATTGATTTTATATTGTATTTGCCATAATGGTAAAATTAATCCCTTAAAGTAGGTATCAAATATCTTATGGCACAAGCATATTAACTACATAAACGGGTGTCAACATTCACTTGGCTTTTAGAAATTTCGAAAAGAAATTATAAATTCCGAAAAAATATTTTCTTGTAGAAATTTACGTTTTGCGTGCTATGGACAAAATAATACATGATATTCGAATTAATTAATTTTTTACGGGCACTATATATGTTTTTGTCACACAAAAGCTATGTACAGTATATAACAATGTTTGCCCCTTCTCTAACTGAAACAAGATATATTACATGTTTATTATTCCTCTCAAAATATTAGGAAATAATCACCATATGTAATAACAACAACAACAAAAAATAGACGCCGTTGCGCTTTAGTATTTTATGGGTTTAAGCGTATCTCTTAAGAGTTGCGCCTCTTAATTTCTAAACAACATATTTTATCTTTCTTGATATAAAATAATCCAGTGGCGATCATGGAGTTATTTAATGGAAAATATGTTAAAAAGACAGCCCCTTTATCTAACATCATCAGGTAGATCACCATTCTTTTGTTGTTAATGTAGAGGCTAACCACAAAGATACAATAAACTTCAATTAAGAACGCCTAGTCTCAGGCTTTTTCAACCGACTTCTTTTTCGAGTCATAGACACGTAAAATATATGTAAAATATAATCAGTTCTTGAAAACAAAATTAATTTAGCCGTTTCATCTGCAGCACTTAAACTTTTGTTGTGTTGGTGTGACATTTTGTGCGAGTCTTCGTATTTATTAATTTTCTATTAAAAACACTTTTTTCCAAAAATTATTACAAATTAACACGCAATGTGTAATTACTTAGACACATGTAAATTTATTTTTAATTTTTTTTAAATTTTATTTTTTTTATATTTTATTTTTATTATTTTACCCTTATATTCTGCCACTTCAACAGATCGGACCCAATTACAGACTGTGATCTTAATAATAATAATAGATAACGTATAATAATAATAGATAAAGAAATATGTCGGTAATGCACTCGGCTACCTTGCAAAACAAGAACACTATGGAATTGTTTCCCAAGTGTTGCATAAGTACTATATTCTACTATATTCAGCAGTACAATTCATTATACGAATTGTAAGTAAATCATCTGCTTCAATTTCTTTGTTTACATTGATATTCTGCGACTTCCTTTGAACAGAAGATGACAGATATTTACTGAACATGGTCGATAAATTTTCTTATTATTGGTGATGAAAAATAGAAACTGAAACAGCCCGAGAATAAATTGTATACATCATGAGGTTGCTCTTAATAATGCATCACATCAGCACAACGTTGGTCGCGATAAAATTCTATATTTGAAGAAACATCGTTCTCAATAGATAAAAGACATGGAGTTGATAGACATACAGATGAATGAGTATCGGATTGATTATTATGGCATATAGAAAAAATAGTCGAGTCGTGGCAAGCAGTAAGAAAATGTTCATATGAAGTAAGAATGAAATATGTCGCTTGTGGAAAAATCTGATTTTGTCGATAATTCTGTCGTTGTGAATAAATTTTTTGATGGGATGTGAAGTCTGGCAGTTCGGTCAGTTTGGGCAGAAATCTCCAGGTCTAACGTTCAAATCTTAGTTAAGACAATGGAATTATATTATACGAATAAAGTTTGCAATGTTTAACTTTGAGGTGCCCTTCCGACCGACTATTCTGATTAAGTGTTTCACTTTTCCTTAATTTTACACTTGATACACTTATTTTGACAACTAGACAATAGGAATAAGTTCAATTTTAGTTTTTTAAATGATTAATTAATTTTTAATGAATTAGTTTTAATTATTTAGTTTTTACACGCATGAGAGTGTTAGGGAGTAAAATAGAACCAATTAACTTTGTTGAGGTAATAGTTGCCATTGTGGAAATGAGATAAATAACAGTTACCCAAGAATCTATTTATACAAGAAACATTTAACAAAGCCGAATAACAATTATCGAATTTTGACGTTAGTATTATCCTGAACGTAAATTGGTTGACCTTGCATTAATATACACATTAAATCTTTTTATGCAACACATAAAAGTTTATGTATGTGTTATCCAATGCAATGTGCGTCACTTGTATTGACGAAAGAAGTCACAAGTTATCAATGTTTAGACTATAATGGATTAATTCTTAACATCAATTTGCAACGACATCGATAAAATTTTAATTTTTTCAAGAAAGATTCATTCAATTCTTTAAATAAAATGAAATGAAAAATATGCTGTTAATTTATCTAATTTTCGGCTGCAAACTGAAATATGAAAAAATGTGACTTTCTATTTTCTCTTCTTATGTAAACTTATTATTTTATGTGGCGTGCTTTTATGGAAAGTTTCCCTTGTATGTGATGTTGATCGATTTCAGCGAAATTTTAACAACATATGATAACTAGAAATATGAGGAATGTGCTTTTATCATGCCTGTCATATCGATCACACCATAATATGTGTCAATCATAATGAATTAAATACATATTTTTGAAATAAATAAATAAAACTAATCTAGCTGCCTTCAGGATTTATGTGTTAGTGTTTCATTTCTTTTCCATCATTACTTCAAAGCTAGAAATCGCACTATTTTTAAAGAGATATTAATTTTGAGGACTTTTTTCGTACGTTTGGATGTGTTTGTATAAATAGCATAATTAATGTAAAAACCACAGATATATTTGTGTCTTATTTATAGGTATTTAATTATTCACTATATGTTTGCGAAGACCAAAAATATTGTAGATATAGAGATAAAAATATGTATAATTAAACTATCTGCACAAGAAATAAGATTATTTTCATACGTAAGAGCATGAGTGCTCGATTTTTGCCGGAAAGATTTTTATTTTGCATGAGCAATGGTTGCTTGGCAATTAAACGAGACCAATTCGACGAAAAGAGAAATTGGTCGAGTTTAATTGCCTTTAGCAATCATTGCGAATAAAAAAATCAAAATCTTGCCAGACAAAAGTTGAGCACGAATGATCTTTGGTTGGAGAATTATCCGAATGAATTATAACATTGACATTTGTCAAAATGACATTTAATGTATTTTTAAAGTTGTCTTGGTAAAACTATAACGTAGCGGCAAGAAAAGCACCATGAATCTTTTCAGGATAAGATTGTTCTGATTGGTGCATGTGATCTTGGTTTTAAAATATCATTGGTCCACGTCATCATGTGGATAATTCTCAATCTAAAAACACTTACCATTCCATTGTCATAGTTACCATTATTATATTTACACACATTTATATAGTAGAATTAACAAACAAAAATAAGAGTATCAGTTTCGATACGGCAAAAAGTATAACATTTATCACACACATGCATACAACTGCACATTGTTAAAGATCATCAATAATTCCTTTAACGTTAGTTCAAAGGATAAATTAATTTGCTTCCATACTTCAATATAACCAGATGGATTAAATACAAATAAAAATATAATTAAAGTAAAATATTTTAGCTTTGTTGCAAATTGCAAAAATATTATATGCTGCATTCAACCCTTAACACGTGGTCCCATGGTGTAATGGTTAGCACTCTGGACTCTGAATCCAGCGATCCGAGTTCAAATCTCGGTGGGACCTTTAGATTATTTATTTACTTTGCCTTTTTGTATTCAACTATTTTTAAATTTTGTTATATCATAGCAAACTTTAATAATTAAAAAGCTAATTAAAATAGAAAATATTTATCTTTTTTGTTTCTTTCTTGAGCGTGCAACCAAATTAAAACTCAAATTGTGCAATAAAATATATTTATTACGACACACAATATTAAGAAATATAAAAATGTGTTTCGTGATCTTCGTCGGGTAATAAATAAATTTGACGTTTGTTATTTATTCACTATGGAAACATTCTTTAAAAAGCATAGTTTACTATAAATTTGTTTCATCAATTAGTTCAAAGGGTTGAAATAATAATTTTAAACATTAATTAATGAATCAAATTTTACAATTCCTAATCCCTATTGCGTCCCACGTTACGACTTCTATATACTCCA